>JAXIVJ010013859.1:0-36035 GCA_036785665.1 Chirona hameri
TCCCGCTCGCATTCGCTCCCTGCGCTGTGACCTACCAAGGGGGGGGGGGCTGTCTCCATCCCCGGACCCCAGACCATCTCGTAGATAAGTCGTAAATAAGTTTAACGATGTATTTGCGCGGCCCGCCCCTTGAAATTGTCAAAAATACGGGTACAAAACGTTCCAACACGTACGAACACTGAGAAAAAAAAAACGTTCCAACGAGAGAAGAAAAAATGTTCCAACGGATCCACGTACGAAACGCTTCCAAATGCGGCCCCCATCGGCCCCGCCCCTTGCATTGTCCCAAATATACGGAGAAAAAGCCGTGCCAACAACACGTACGAAGGCTGCAAAAAAAACGTTCTAACGAAATCATTCCAACGGATCCAAAAAAAATATACGGATAAAAAGACGTTCCAAAGACCACGTACGAACGCGGAAAAAAACGTACTGAACAAAAACCATTCTAACGGATCCATTTTTTTTCTCACAAAGCGCTTGTAACATATTTTATGGTTCATCCTGGCTTTGAAAATAGGGATGCGTGAAATGTCACAGAAAATTTGAAGTGGAACATAAACAAGTGTTTCCATAAACTGGATAGAATCGGATGGAACTTTAACTTCGCATAGATATAAACAACCGTTTTGCCTAACGAAAGGGAATGTTTTCTTGCCTTGCTGATCATTAAATAATATATTTGTATCTAACGATCCGCCAGGGTTTCAATCGACCTTACTTCTACCTCTCACGATTTACAAAGTCTGCTAAATTATGGTCTGTTGAAGTATACGCTTTTGTGTATCAGATATAAACGTTTGGCATATTGATTGATCCAAATTAGCATGTGTTTTCGTGAACGGATACTATTTCCTTTCAAATCCATGTAAGAATGTAATAAGAGCCTTGAAACACAGGTGGCCAGAGCGCCCCTCAGGCGGCCAGAGCGCCCCCTCTCAGGCGGCCAGAGCGCACCCTCTCAGGCGGCCAGAGCGCCCCCTCTCAGGCGGCCAGAGCGCCCCTCTCAGGCGGCCCGAGCGACCTTTGTCAGGCGGCCAGAGCACCCCCCTCTCAGGCGGCCAGAGCGCCCCCTCTCAGGTGACCAGAGCGCCCCCTCTCAGGCCAGCAGCCCCTGCCAAACACAAAGCGCCCCCCTGAGTTTGAGGGCAACTGCCCCCTCCCCCCTCTTCCGCCGCCACTGCCAGAGCGCCCCTCAGGCTGCCAGAGCGGGCCCCTCAGGAGTCCAGAGCCCCCCCTCATGCGGCCATAGCGCCCACTCAGGAAGCCAGAGTGCCCCCCTCAGGCGGTCAGTGCGCCCCCTCAGACGGCCAGAGCGCCCCCTCAAGCGGGCCAGAGCGCCCCGTCAGGCAGCCAGAGCGCCCCTTCAGGCAGCCAGAGCGCCCCTTCAGGCAGCCAGAGCGCCACCTCAGGCAGGCGGCCAGAGCGCCCCCTCAGGCGGCCCGGAGCGCCCCCTCAGGCGGCCAGAGCGGTCCCCTTAGGCGGCCAGAGCGCCCCCTCAGGCGGCCAGAGTGCCCCCTCAGGCGGCCAGAGCGCCCCCTCAGGCAGCCAGAGCGCTCCCTCAGGCGGCTAGAGCGCCCCCCTCAGGCGACCAGAGCGCCCCATCATGCAGCCAGAGCGCCCCCCTCAGGGCGGCCCAGAGGGCTCCCCTTGGCTTCCCTTGACCTTGGCTTTCCCTTGGAATCCGCAGCCCCTGCCAAACATGAAGCGCCCCTCGGCTGTTTTTTTTGGGGGGGGGGGGGGGACTGCCCCCCCCCCCCCCTGCCCCCCTCTTCCGCCGCACCTGATTGTTGGACTTGTTGGACTTGTGCTCGCTCCGCGTTGCAATCCCATATATTCGCAATTCCAATAGATGGATGGAGATTTGTATTTTTTTTATTTGGCGGCTTGCGGGACCTGCGGGACTTGCGGGGCTTGCGGGTCTTGCAGAGCTTGGGTAACTTGCAAGGCTTGCGGGGCTTGCGGGGCTTGCTGAACTTGTTGGACTTGTTGGCATTGTTGGCTTCGACTTTTTTGACTTTTTCGACTTATTCGACTTTTTCGGCTTTTTGTCTTTTTTTAATAATTATTTTTGACTTTACTTTTGTTTTACTTCACCACAATCCATCTCGAACTCCAACCAACGTATCTCCCACACATGGCTGACGCTGCTAAAATATTAATATTTCTCCGGGATTCTCCGGGGCGGAGGCTGCCTGTTCACAAAGGCACGTGAATTCAACCGCGGACACACACGGAACCTTGCTGCTGTATGTGCAGCTACTGATACGCGCCGAGTTGCAGCGGCCCTGGACGGAGTTTGTGCCTTTTTGAGCGGGTTTGGATGGAGGCCAATTGTTGGTTCGTAACCCCTCCCCCTCTCCCATCACCCCCCCCCCCCCCCGCATGACCCCCTTCCACCATCACCCCATCTCTGCCCCTGTACCACACGACCGGCCCGGGACCTCGGTTCGGATTAAATTATCGGTAATCTCATGGACGAAAAACTCCCTTGTGAGTTTTGAGTGAAAAACGGGACACTACTCAAATAGATTATATAGGAGGGAATATCGCCTTTTGCTCGCTCCGCGTCGCAATCCCATATATTCGCAATCCCGGACAGATGGATATAAATTGTATTTTTTTACTTGGCGGGTTTGCGGGCTTGCGGGCTTGGGGGACTTGCGGGGTTTGCGGGCTTGCGGGACTTGCGGGACTTGCGGGGCTTGCGGGGCTTGCGGGGGGGCTTGCGGGGCTCGACTTTTTTCGACTTTTTGGAGTTTTTTCTTTTTTTTCTAATATAAATTTTTGACTTTTTTGACTGCACATTTTTTTACTTCACCCTCCAATCCATCTCGAACTCCAACAAACCCATCTCAGACACAGCAGGGGTGTGGTTCTATGAAATGATTGAGGGTGCCCAAACTGCAATTTATTTCCCCCCCCCCTCCTTCCCCTCCAGCAGCCAACCAAAAACATTTGTGCTGGTTTTTCGTAGATAGGGGACGGTGGGGGAATTCGGATCACTACGATGGCGACAACTCCAGTGTGTTTGATCATGACCATGATAATAGAGCAAATAACCGGTAACCTCATAATAAATAAATGAATAAATTGAGCCCAAAATTATATTGTTAAAATGTCGTCTGTTCATGCTTCATCAGCAATGGTAATACCAGATTTTAACAGATTTATTTGGAAAAATATATGGACGTTGAAGTAAATATATGTGCATTGTGCATCGAACAACTGCAAAATAAAACAAGGGCTTTAATAAATTTATGTTCAGTTTTTTTACAGCTAGTGTCATGGCAAAATGTATTATATGTTAGGAAAAGTGCGATCATAACGGCTGGGAATATTTCAAACTGATGCTTGGCATACAAACCCAATCATCTGATGATCAGTGAAATCATGATCTTGAAAAAACTATTTGATTTAATAATATGCATTTTGAAACATGTTCTTGGTTGTGGGTGCCGAAATACTATTGTGGGTGCCCATTTCAGCTTTGTGGGTGCCAGGGTACCCACAAAGAGATAGGAAACCACACCCCTGAGACACAGCTATAGCTATTTAATGGGGGAAAAAAATGACCTTTTGATTTTGTAGCAACAATTTCTTAGGCTACCATTATGGTTTTAAAATTATTTTATTTAAATTTAAGAATTAAATAAAATTATTCCCAAATTCAAAGTTGTAAGTTTGGAAAAAATACGAAACAAGTACCTTGTGTACTTCATGAAGGTCATTGACAAATTCGTCCTTCCCTACCATTGTTTACAACGAGTGCGGCATTTTTGGAGGCTCTGTGACGTTTCCGATCAAACCTGATCCGTGAAGCAATCCGTGAAGCAGGGGTAAAAAATAACGCCAACTCGACAACGTCGTTGGTAGCAAATCAGCGTTACACCAAACGATGATTTGTAGAAAAACTGGTCAATGACAAGACACACAATTTACACTATCATTGCTGCGGTATATGCTGAATGAGTCTCTTTTTGGTTTGTGTAGATCTTGTACAATTATGGGGCTGTTTTGTATCTTCACGGTTGGTTGATCTCTGTTTTCTGGAGATATTCTGAAATGTAAATAGGTTGTTAGCGAGAAATGGGAAAATATCACCATAAGTGGGCAAATATCACAAGGTTCTCGCAAAATCTTAAGACTTTAAACGTACTATTTAAGGAAATTACAGCTACCCGAGATAGAGAATATTGTAGCAAAAAAACGCCAACATGATCGACAGAGAGTGTTACAGGTTGTATATTTTGTATCACGCATAATACGAATAAAAGGACATCAAATTGTACTTCAAAATATTCCAATATCTTTTAATAAATGTTTTTACAGTTATTCTCTAGGCCATATTTAAAATCATGTTCGCAACACAATGAAGCGTAGAGATTTCAAGAGTCTGCTTTTTATGGTACACCATCACTACAAGTTAGGGCGGCCGGGCGACGGCCATGGCGGGCGGCTTGCGATGGGGTGCGACCCCGGCCGCTCCCTAGTATTATTCGTATTTGTCCGGAAGTAGGCAGCGTGGCTGTGAAAAACTGGGCTGACGTGAGAAGAGGGAACGTGTGGGACACATTTGGCGCCTACCTCGGAAACTGTGAGTGCGGAATTAGCCTAAAATCGCTCAAGAAGCTTTGATTTTTCTGACAAACCTCGTCGCGCCAGTGACTGTCCTTGTCGTGCCTGTGATGTCATTTCTGAAGAAAGACCACCCTCAAGTCATCGATAAACTCCAAATTGGAACGAAGTTTACGTGACCGTCGACTGATTTCCCGACTTCCCGGACCGTTTCAAGAAATCAGCAAAAGACTCAAAACTATATTTTTTTCAGGCGGACGATGGGCGCATGAACACCGACATCAATCTGTCGACCACCGCCTTCTCCCGTCAACCCCTCCCCAATGTCGCCCGCCACGGCCCCGATACCGGCCCGAATCACACTCAGTCGAACCGGGTCGGTCGGCCGCCGCCGTTAACGACGACCTTGGACGGCGGCGACGCAGGACAGCCGGCGGCGGCGACTGAGGCGGAGAGGATGCAGCCGCAGGGGATGGAAGCATGGGCGGATCCAGAGGAGAGGGGGGGGGGCACGTGGGACATGGCCCCCTAATCCTCCTGAAATCGGCGCAAATTTGAAACATTTCCAGAGATAATATAAAATCTAAGCAACTTGTATTAAGGAAAGTTTGTTTTAAATCAATTATTGATGCACAAGAAAGCGAAATCCGATGAGTTTTCAGAATTGTGTGATATTTTTTTGGGATCCCCCCTCCCCAACTGACCCAAATCACCCATTCTGGATCCACCCGTCGGTGGAAAGAAGGTGAAATGGAGGTAGATAATGGAAGGCAATCAATATAGGCAATTACATGGATATATTCGATACATCGTCTGGATGGATGTTGGATGGCAGAATATAGTCGTCTGTGCTATTGTAAATGTTGAACCTGTTCTGACATTAACCCACGCACTGCAGGGGCTTTGCGCCGAACACGAACTGCAGGGGTTGATTTCCCGCCCCCCCCCCCCCCCCCTGAAGATCTCGAAAAATACGCAACGCAGCGAGAGCGGATAAAAGCATTTGATAGCTTCATACATGTTCTATCGAAAGTATTTCAGTGTTCTTTTAAGTCAGGTCAAATTGAGGTCACCAGAGGTCATCAAAGGTCAATTTTTTCCGTTTTCTTCCTGTTTTTAGGACATCGCTCCAGAAATTCCCATATATCTCAGAAACGATGATAGTTAGAAACAAACAGAAAAAAGCAAACGCCAGCCAGTGAAATTTGCAATTGCTCAGGTGTCCTCAGATTTGATCTCAGGTCAATATTTGAGGCTCCAGAGGTCAAAAAGAAGAGAAAAAATCCGTTTTTTTGGTAGATCATTTTTTGCAATTATCTTTTTACTTAATAAAGATAACGGAAAACTGTTTACGTCATTGTGGTTATCTTGTCAAGGCGCTTTGAATGATATATATGGTGACCTTGTTAAGTCAACCTTAAATTTGACCTAAGGTCAAGGTCAAGTGGTGACCCAAGTAGGGAATGTTGCATATGGGAAGACGTGTCTCGACGAGACAAACACATTGATGTCTGTTTTACTTCTCTATCTTCATTATGTTGAGAGTTATTGACAAAAAGTGATGGTGACCTCGCATGACCTCAAATGACCCAATAGGGGTCACTGAACAAAACTTACACTTGGATCATCAAGCATATCCTATAATAACATGATCCAGAAGTAATTGGACTAGTACCATTCATATCCTTGAAATAGGAAGCATTTGTATATTTCCCCATTGACTTATTATGGGGAGGTTACGAAATTGACCTGACCTTAGGTCACCGATATCAAAATTCCGAGTTAAACGAATTGTAAGTACTGATGCCCTCATGACATCCTGTAAGTTTCAACCTGATCGTTGAAAAACTCTGGCTTTGGCACAACTGCAAACATTTTTGGTGGTGGGGTCACTTGACCTGATCTGGTGACCTGACCTGAGATGACCCGATCAAATTTTTTTCTCGAAGTGTGCGCAATTGATGTCCTAACAGGTGTATCAAAACCCGGCAGCGCTGCGCGCCGCATTTTTTTCGCTATCTTTGAAAAACCTGAGGGGGGGCGGAAATCAGCCCCCCCCCCTGCAGTGCGCGGGTTAAAGATAGTTCACCTTTAACATGGGTTTTGAACTGAAATAGCAGTTTTGTAGCCCGTGTTGAGAAATCCTTATCTGGAACTTTTCTGGCTGAAAAGACTCTCCAGCCGAAGATATTTGACTTTTTGGCGAAGGAATACGGCGCATATATGATGTACCGTACCGTCTGAAAGTGCCAGCACTGCCATGGAGCATGCGCAGACCAATAACGCACACCATAAAATCAATAATTTACAACCTTCTGTCCTGAATTGGCGCGATGTAGGACCATTTTTAAAAAGAAAAAAAAGAAACTGTATTAAAAAGTATAATAAAATCGTGTTCTGAAGAAAAAAATCCGAAGGTGAACTATTTCCTTTAAACCAACAAGTGTCTTATACCATGAGGGTACGATTAGCTTGGTGTCCAGGTGGGTAGATCGGCACTTGGGTATAGCAATAAGCCTGGCCTAGCTGCAAAAGAAGAACCGGAGAGGGGTATGCCACTAACACGCAGTGGATAGGGGGGGGGGGGGCATTTTAGTCCCCCCTAAGATCTCCGCAAGTATGAAAGCTAGAATGATGAAACGTACCAGGTAGGTAGGTGCTATGATTATCTACATTTTAGAGAAAAAATATTGACTTTGGGTCAATATCTTCAAGGTCAAACGAGGTCACGAAGGTCAAATCTGCCAAATGTCACCATTTTTGGAATTTGACCTCTGTGACGTCACAGGTCACCAGCAATGTGTCCTAAATTGATTCTGGGGATGAACATTCACATTGTCTACCGAATGGCGTTTGAATCATCCCGATCCGACTGTTGGTTCCGAAGATTTGCCGACCGCGATTCTGGCCGCCATCTTGGACTAAAAATCCATATAACTCAAAAATGTATCGACCGATTTGATTTGTATTGCGTCAAACGATCCGCTATTGAGTTGGATTTAATGACACGCAACAAACACCGCCCTGCTCTGCTTCTTTGTCGACATATTCACGAAAAACATGTGGGGGATGTTTAACGCGAAATAATCCGAAAAAGTTGTGAAAAACAAAACCCTCCACTGCGCGTGTTAAATAACGTTGCAACACCTGCTGAACAGCGTGACAGTTTTTCTAGCGAATTTTTGCATTAGCAGATATAAACATTTGCAATCAACAAAATGGAAATGTAGCAATTGAAATGTGTAGAAATGTAGCTTCGATGAGAATGTAATGAAACTCGATAAAAAAGTAGCTTCAATGAAAAAGTATAGCAAAATTGGGTTCCGCCAAATTCGGTTGGTAGCAAATTTTACCTTGTTTTGACCCCTGCCGTGAAGCATCCGTGATGCATGACTGACTATCAGTATAAGTCATGAATAACAACAACATGCAAACTATACCAACTCGAATAAAATAAGGGCGGAATGATTTGAACCCCAGGCAAGCAAGTATTCGCAAAGCACTCGGCACTGCGCCACAATAGCAAAAGGCGAGGGAAAGCATATTGGATACAATACTATTACGTCTTTTTCCAATCGCTGTTAGTTTTAGAAGATCACCGGGCATATAATCACAACAAGCAGAACGCACAATATATTTCCACTCCATTGCGTAAAAAAGCAATACGGGAAAAGCCCGCAGTTTGATGAGAACCAAAGTACTTGGAAGTACTGATCGTTAAAAGTGTGGAACGCTTATCAACTATAACTTGAAATATCTTTCGGTAGGAAAGTTTTCATGCAAAATGTGATGAATTTACAATATATTTTGGCCTCGTCTGGCGATTTCAAGTGCTAACTCCATTTTTTTGGGAAAAGGTAATTATTTCCCTTTAACGCACTGCACAAAGGCACGTGAATTACACACAGATTGTTGGCTGTGTTTTCCCAGCTCGGAACTACAGAGGAAAGGAAATAGTTCACCTTGAAAATGTTTTACCCAACACGATTTGATTATATTTGTTAATACAATTTATTTTTATATTGTCAAAAATGTCCTTATATCGCGCCGATTCAGGACAGAAGGCCGTAAATTTGTATTGTTTATCAAAACTATACGCATACTCTCTGAGTCAGAATCCTGACGTCACAAGAATGTAAAAAAATGGTTCAGCCAATCAGATTCGAAAGTAGTCGCGTAAAGATAGACTCGCATTGGAGATGTGCCAACCGGCGGCCGGCGTTCGCTCGCTAGCACCAGCTGCAAGCTGATTGGCTGATGGTATAGCCTCTGCCCGGGCTAGAACCAATACAACATTCTTTCGCCAGCACCGCATTCCTTCGCCAAAAACTCAAATATCTTCGGCTGGAGAGTCTTTTCAGTCAAGACAACTTGCAGATAGGGGTTTCCCAACACGGGCTACAAAACTGCTATCTCAGTTTAAAACTAATGTTGAAGGTGAACTATTTCCTTTAATATATCTCTGCTATTTTAGAAAGTTGCTTATAGATGCGTCCTTCGTTACGGTTAATGAAGGGGATAAACATGCAATTTACGTCTTGCTTTCCGTTCAGGAAGGAGATGGAGAGGATGAGCGGTCGCGCCGAATATAAGAAGTTGGTCTATCCAGCCCCGCAGGCATGGAAAAGGTAAATTGACGCATCCCTGAACGACTCACCGGGTAACACTTTATAAACGTATATCCCAAACATTTGTCAGTTTTTTTTTCTCGCAGCGTTTTGCTCCATCGCACATTTTATTTTGGAGTGTATGAAGGAGTCATCAAAAATCAAATAAATATAAACGCCGTGCTAAAATCTGTCCAATTGGTTTTGTTTAGTTTTGCAGAGTGTAATGGCAGGGGATCGGCCACCAGGGCGGGCTCGGGGGTTGGCAGTGGGGTGGGTGGGTGTGGGGGGGGGGGCATGCCCACCCCCCTATTCTTGAGCCAGGGGGTATAATTTCTCCAATTTTACCTCACAAACACTAGAAATCAGTGTTCAGTTGTACTCATAGGTGTCGATTTATATACTTTTGGGGAGGCCTTCGGCCACTCACAATGTTGAGTTCGGCCCCTAAAGGTGCCCCCCCCCCCAACGCCTGAAGTCGACCAAAAAATGAAGCATTTCCTAATTTAAGCGAAAATCTACGCAACTTTTACTAAGGAAGTTTTGCTTAAATCACCTATTGACATATGCAGAAGCGAAATTCGATGAGTTGTAGAATCAGGAACGTAGCCAAGTGGGAGGGGGGCTTGGGGCCATGCCCCTTCCCCCCTCTGAGCAAAACACATTTACACAAGATCAAATGAGATTCTCTGACAACCCGACCCCCCCCCCCCCCCCCGTCAACAACATATGTTGGAGGAGCAAAATTTGTTTTCACCACCGACGTGCCGACAACATTATCAGCCCCCCTGCGAAAAATCCTGGCTATGTACCTCTGTATAATTGTGTGCTTTTGGGGGGACCCCCCCTCCCCCCAACCCCACACACAAAACAACACTTTTTTGCCGTTCTGGCATAACCATTATTGACGTCGAAACGTAGTTTGTGAGATGTGAGATTAACCGCGATATACGTTATAAGACGATATAGACGATAGATAGACGTTACCACTTTAGGTTTGTGTGCCTCGTTTTTCCACCACCAAACCGCAATTTTATCAACATATTATATCCTTACCAACATATTACACAATTATGAGGCAGTGTTCGTCACGGGCCCACCAACCCCCAGCCCAGCCCAGCCCAGGTCCATGAACACCAAACCCAGGCCCAGACAAGGCCCGGTCAAATTTATAATATTGAGGCCCAGACTCGGTCCGGCCCGTTCAGATTAAGCATATAAATATTTTCACAAAATTTACAATCACTATCCTAGCATATTTTCTTGTATACTATAAATGTGAAACAATGAACCAACTATGCTAACCAAAACAGCCACAGCAACAGCCACGGCAACAGTGTGTTGCTGTGGAAATTAACTGCTGGTTGAAATATTTTTTTCCGCTCTGACCAGAGCTTCAACATTTTCAGCCCACACTCACAAAATCGCTACACACGACCCGGGTGTCCACTCCTGCCTGCTACAGGGGTTAATTTGGAAATTTACTCATGCATGGGGTGTCATTGTTGATGCTTGGCTATCTACACCCTTGTCAGACACCTGCGTGGTGTGTCAGTGCTGACCACCATCGCATTGTGTGTTCGTCACCGCTGCATGGGGTGTCGAGGTGTCGTAATACTCATGCGGGGGATATCGATTGACGCCTCAGCTGGGCGTATTGCGGGAGTTCGTTCACCACTGGGAGAAGCGTAACGTCACCGCTGCATGGGGTGTCGAGGTGTCGCAATACTCATGCGGGGGGTGCCGATTGACTCCTCAGCCGGGCGTATTGCAGGAGTTTGTTCACCACTGGGAGAGGTGTGACGGTGGCCGCTGCTTGGGGTGTAGTGACGCAGACGCACGCAGACGGTGGCGCGGCGTTGGCTGCGCGCGCACATCACTGCCGGCCGGCCGCGCCGCCGCGCCCGCTGAGTTGCGCCGCGACCTTGGCCGCGTCAGGTTGTTCACGAGTGCGTGCGTCGACCGTTGTCAGTGTTCAAGTTACCGTTGAGTTTCGAAAGGCTGTCAATCGTGCTGTGGTGATCAGAGTTATAAGTACCTAATTGTGAGTTGTGAGTTCGTTCTTTCTTGCGTTCTTTTGATCTTATAAATGTAGTTAGTTGTGAATTTGTGATCGATAAACATTAGGTATGATAGCGTCTATATGTTTCGTGCCCTCCCGTCACAACAAATTGTATTGCTTTTCCGGTCGGAGCTGCACCGACCAAGCTTCTATAAACATATGATTATACGTAGCTGACTGTTGATCCATAGTAACTATAATAATTTATGAGTATGCTTGATGATGCTGATTTGTGATGCTGAGGTGGATATTCATGGATCTGTTTACAATAATTAACGGTTTCGTTAATACAATGGTTTTGCACGGAAATGAATTAATTTGTAGTTGCTCAGATTGGGAAGGTTGGCGCGAGTGGTCAGAGTCAGGTCAGAGTGCTCAGATTGGCATGAGACTTGCGAGTTGCGACACGTCTCTGAGCCGGCGCCCGGCGGCGGCCGGCGCCCGCCATGCGTCTGCGTCACGACATCCCAGGCAGCGGCGACCGTTACACCTCTCCCAGAGGTGAACGAACTCCTGCAATACGCCCGGCTGAGGCGTCAATCGACACCCCCCGCATGAGTATTGCGACACCTCGACACCCCATGCAGCGGTGACGTTACGCCTTTCCCAATGGTAAACGAACTCCCGCAATACGCCCGGCTGAGGCGTCAATCGACACCTCACGCATGACTATTGTGACACCTCGACACCCCATGCAGCGGTTATCAAGGGTGTTCCGTTAAACCTCTATATCCCATGCAGCGGCGATCACGGTTGTTCCGGTACACCTCCCTGAGTGCTAAACAAAACACCTTCCAGCGACGTATTTTAGGTTGTGTGGGCATCATACGGGCTAGGGGTGTTGATACCCTGCGCAAGTGTTGATTTTTTTTGTGAGTGCAGGGCCGTCCAGAGCCCGGTGATTTCCTTAAAGTTGAGGCCCAGCCCAGGCCCAGCCCAGGCCCAGCCCAGGCCCAGCCCAGGCCCAGCCCAGGCCCAGCCCAGGCCCAGCCCAGGCCCAGCCCAGGCCCAGCCCAGGCCCAGCCCAGGCCCAGCCCAGGCCCAGCCCAGGCCCAGCCCAGGCCCAGCCCAGGCCCAGCCCAGGCCCAGCCCAGGCCGTGACGAACTCTGCTTTGAACAATTGCTCAATAGCGGCAGAAGAGTGGGGGAGATCGGGGTTTGTTGGATCAGGAACGTCGCCACACAATTTAGAGTGGGTGGGGGCAACTGCTGAGCCGATTGTGTTCAAATTTGGTGTGTGGTTAGGGATTTCTCAGCCGCCACTTTCCCACGAGTCAGGGGTGGGGTGTTTCTGCCCGTGCGCATGTGCATGCACCACGTATTTTTATCTCAGAAACTACTTCCCTGATCGAGTTGAAATTCACCATACATTTCCTTCGCGTTCGGCTCGTTCATAGCCAACTACGGTGCCTTATTGGTGCAGTAAAAAGTTATGGAAGAAAAATGACGAATGACCTCAGGGTGAATAGATTTTATCTCGTGGAGGTCACAGGATAAAAATACGACATGGGTCCATTGGCGGATCCAGAACGGGTGGTTGAGGGGGGAATTCCAAGAAGTCTCACACAATCCTGAAAAGCAAACCAAATCCGATGCTATAGCTGCTATAGCTGCTATAGCTTGCTATAGCTGATGTAAAGCTAACTTCCTCAGTAGAAGTTGCTTATATTTTCTTCTATATCAGGAAATATGTCAATCTTGCGCCGATTTCAGGCGATTTTGGGGGTGGGGGGGGGGGGGGGCAATTTCCCATTTTGCCCAGCCCCGCCATGCGTCTGCCACTGGATCTTTGTATTTTTCAAAAGATGCGGGACTCTGGTGCAAATTGGGCAAATTTAGTCATTTCCTTTGGATTTATATGCATTTGCATGTTTGCCCAATGATTTATAACTAGGAGGTCACAAAATAGACTTCCCCTTAAGTCACCGAAATACAAATCATCCGAAATAGCAGAATTGTAGGTGTTTATGACCTGATTAAATCCTGTGAGTATCTAACTGATTGGTCAAGCAATGTGGCTGCGGCACGACCTTACATTTTTTGGAGGTGGAATCACTAGACTTTACTTAGCGACGTGACCTGAGGAGACCCAAGGTAAACAAATTAACAGGATTTGGCCAATTGATAGGCAAGCAGTTGTACCAAAAATGGCGGCGCGAAATGGCGTCGTTTTCCGCTATTTCCAAAAAACCTAAGGGGGGACGGTATCCGCCCCCACTGGCGAATTCAGGGGGCGGACATCAGGGGCAAGTCCCCCCCCCCCCCTCCCCCGCCCCCCAAGGAATCTGGGGGGGGGGGGGCATGCAATACAAGTATGCCAACACCCCTGCGCATTCCCAGCACTGAACGTGAAAAACAATGATCTTAGGAGAAAACTTCATGACAACGGAAGTTTTTCTTCTTCTATCAAGTGATTGAGTTTGAAGTTTTTATGTTCCCTTGCTTTCAATGATAGACAAAACAGCGCACCTGAAGTAAGTATCCTTGCTCTTGCAATTCAAGCAGCCCCGGTGACACGCGCCCCGCGGGGGGGGGGGGGGGAGGGGGGGGGGGGGGACAGAATCTGTCCCATCCCGAATTTTCTCAATAACTTTAAAACTGTGATAGATATCAACGTGAAACTTGCAGTACATTATACTGCATCAGATCTACGTCTTCTCACTAAATTTCAATGAAATTAATGCAGTGTTTTGGGAGGTAATAACGTTTTAATGATGTCATATCATGCCATTTGTGGTGGTAAAACGATAAATGTTTGAAAAATCGTACAAAATAGAGTTTCAAAGCAGATTGCAAATACAAAACGTCAAAAGAAAGGAAATGACATTCTCTGGCAAATAATGATCTCGAATTTGTGAATTTTTTTTACCCCCAAAAATAAATATATTTTTGTTTCTTCGGAAAAATGTCCGCAAAATGTTTTTTTTTGTTAATTCGAAAAGTGGATTTCTTAAGCTTGAATAGCAAATAAGGTGACCGGCCCAAATCCGCGGAGGAAATCAATGGGGGTACTTTTTGCCACACAAATATGCCCCAAAAAATCCTTTTGCCCCCCCCCCCCCCCCTCCCAGTGGTTTTCCCTTAACATAGGCCCTGTCATGCATGCGTTATAAAATACATTTTAATCCGGTGTATTGTCATGCCAAATATTTTTCGAGCTATATTTTGTGCGCTACACCTGGCTTTCTAAATGAGTGTTCCTAACCACCCTTTATGGGACTGGTTTTTGGCTCCGATGAGCCAACTGGTGCAATTGGGACTTTCGGCCAAAAAGGGTATTATTTTTAACAAAAAGGCTTATTGAGCCAAAGGGCGGTACCGTGGGTACCATAAAGGGTGTAGCAAAGGGGGTTGACTAACACCCGTAACGATCCTGCAATGAGCCAACACAGTATGCCACTCTTATTAAGAGTGTAACGGAGCTGAGAAGGTTGAATGATACCACATGAAGGCGAGCGAAATGGTTGAGAAGACACCCATAATGTCGTTAATAGTGTTATTTTTAACCACAATTACCGCCATTATGGGTTTTCTTATTTGTGTGTGTGTGTGTGTTTATAACACATAATTGGCTGGCTACGGGCACAATAAGGAAAAGGTTAACGGTTCAATTTTCCACAATAACGTCTTACTCATGCCATTACATATGAGGGGGACCATGGCGCACGTGCAGGTCCTTACCCACATGCGGTCAAAGTAACTTGCAATAGCCATGGTGTGTGCACATGTACCACTGTGCCAAATTGTAGCGCTCTAGGAGGCGTAGTTCGACTGATATGGCAGAGCGGTGCGCAACGGGATACCCTGTGCACGTGACAGGTGCACCCCTCGGGGCAATCGGAATGCCTCGGAATATGCATGTGTTGTGTGTCAATACACACAACTGAGGACAATTATCGCGCCCAGTTTCGGTATCTTGTGAGCGGAAACGACCATTTCCAAAACAGGGGTGAGAACCGCCTGCAAGTGCACCGCACGCGCATTCAGCACCCGATCACCCAAAGTGACACAGCGCCAGAAGGCGCTCGTCGAGCTCTATTGGTGCACCAAGTTTGGTGTCACTAACTCAAAAATTTCAGAAACCAGAAGACTTCACGAGAAAATGGTCGCACCCACTCCCCTGAGGGGGTGCAGCTTGCACCCCTTATGGATGCCGACCGCTTGAATGATGTATCGCGGTTACGGGCATTTGTAGCGTTGAAAAGTTTAGTGTTAAGTCGTGTTTGGTGGTATGTTTTTTTCCCCTAATGGTGTCATGCCATGAATCCCAGCTTGCTTATGTTTGTCATTGATTGTATATATTGATATATCATTGTGTAACCTTTATATATTGACTAACCATGAACTCTTGTTCTCATAGCATTGCCAAGGTTTATGTGTTTGCCAAGTGTTTGCCAAGTGTAAGGTTTTGCCAAGTGTCATAATATCATTTACCAGCGGGGATGCCCGGCGTTGCCCGATAAATTAAGTACCTGGAGATGTCTCCTCGGGCGGCTCGGCTGGTGGCGTCTCCTCGGACGGCTCGGCTGGTGGCGTCTCCTCTGGCGGCTCGGCTGGTGGCGTCTCCCGGACGGCTCGGCTGGTGGCGTCTCCTCGGGCGGCTCGGCTGGCGGCATCTCCTCAGGCCGCTCAGCTGGCGGCGTCTCCGCCATAAGGCCACGGCCATGAATCTAATTTGAGAGTGCTCCTTCCAGTATGACATAAGGCCACGGTCATGAATCTAATTTTAAAGCCCTCTATTAACCCTCGCCCTAAGGGAGTTTTTTCACATTCGCCCTACGGGGAGGGGCCTGAGAGGCCCCCCTGTCAACTTCCAAACCAAGCAACTTAGAGCAATGCAGTAAGAACCAGCATGTTGCCTGTCATGAGAGTAATCTAACAGTATGCGATTTTTAGGTTTTAGGTTAACGGGTGACATTCCAGGTCAAGTGAATGACCTCGGATTTACCACGTCCAGAACAGCGATTTTGCACTTCAGAAAACCTAACAATTAGAAATTGATAAATGTAAATACAAAGGCATTTTCCTATATCAATTTTGGCTCAGAAATACATAAAAGGTAATTATTTGTTCGTATCTTGTTAAAAAAAAAATGACGTCATCAGTTTCCTACACTTAGGGAGCCATCACTCAGCCAAAAAGGAAGATATTGCTTTGAAATTTGGTATGGGTATTGTCCATACTCAGTTCTCTCACATATATCCCGGTTTTTTTCAAATCTGTGAACAATTTGATTTTGTGGGGATGTTTTTAAAAAAAAAGTTTTTTTTATTTAAGGGGTCAAAAAACCAAAAAAATGCAAATCCGAGATTGTCATTTTAAAGAGAATGCCATTTTGTATTTATGGTGCATTGTGTTTGCAACTTGCTTCAAAACTCTGTTTTCTACGATTTTTGTTTAACAACATGACGTTATCAAAACATGAGTATCTCCCAAACTACCTAACCAATTTCAATTAAATTTTTACAGCGTACGTATAATTATTGTAAATTCAGCTACCGAAAATTTGAGCTAGATGCATTGCATGTGTAAACAAGTTATTCAAGAAAAACCTCAGGGGGAGCCTGTCAGGCCCCCCCCCCCCCCCCGTAGGGCTCTAAATTTATTTCTCCCCAACTATATTAAGGCCACGGCCATAACTCTAATTTTAGATCCCAGTATGCCATAAGCGCACCAACTGATTGATACTGGTGTTTTTTTTGTTGTTGTTGAATTTTCCACTCTTTATGCTGATTTTTGGCCAGAATTTTCCACTCCGCACCCCAGCTCCATAGCAATCATAGGACCCTGCTCTGACACGTCACAAGATTGGTCTATTCATGCTATCAGAATAACACACAACCAAATAATACTGACACAATAAAGCACCACTTGAAAAAATACATGCTACCAGCCACACTAATATAAATTTGGGCTAGGATCGCCAGGAACAATAATTTTCAACCAAGGTAGGTACCTACCTAAGTAAGAACACTGATTCAAGTGACCATTCAACACTGAACACACAACCCTAGCGTGTTGTTTTCGTATGGCTGCAGAATGGATGTCACAAAAGCGCAACATATGAGAAAAAAATTCGGGCCCACTAAATACGAATATCATTGCAATCTTAACAAATTCCACGCTTTCAGAATTAACTTGAAAACTAGAGAGGTCCGATCTGGATGATAGTGGTACATCAACCACGGGTGGAGTTTCCTATTCAAATAGTGGGGCCACCAACTTTGTGTTTTGCTCTACCAAGTTTTGTCAGATTTGAAGGTTTCCTGGCGTTAAAGTGGTCATTTTTCGCCTCAACCATGCTAAACAGCCAGCCAATATGGATTTTGCCTCACCAACTTTTTTTCTCCTGAAAAGCTCCACCCATGACATCAACATGCCTGCCATCATGCTGATTCAAAGCATGTATGGGTTTTGGGTCCACCACCAATGGTTTTCGATTCCATCTCTCTCAAAAGGTTTGAATTTGCCCTTTATATAGGATTAAAATATTCACCTGGTTAAACATCTGATTGCCATTTATTTGATCTGATTGCCATATCCAAAAACAAATTCCATACCCGTGCCCGCCCAGTACCCATGCAAAGGCTACAAATTCATACCCAGCCCATGAGACCCGTCGAGAAATTGACCGGGTACCCAAGAGTTTACCCGACACGTGGCGAACACTGATTTGCACCACAATAGCCGTTTTCACGAAGGATTTTACGTTTGGGGCGATTGGGGCGTTTGGGGCGTTTGGGGCGTTTGGGGCGATTGGGGCGTTTGAGGCGTTTGGGGCGTTTGGGGCGTTTGGGGGCGATTGGGTATATAACTCGCAAGAACGCTGCTTTTCCCGGTAATTTTTGGTATCAATCGCAGTTTTATGAATTAATGCATTGTTCTGGAAATTCCAATTTCATGATAACACCATAGTTTACTTAAAATTAACAATTTCATCTTAAACTAGCTCTGGTGATGCCAGATGGCTGTGGCGGTTTGGGGGGGGGGGGGGGGGGGGTTTGGTGCGACTCCATCTTGCTCGAATCCCGGAAGTGCGGGGTTCGGGAAATGGTCATATTTTGCAACGACATGGTTTTCAGGAATAATAGCTTATTTCAATGAAAACTAGATGAATTAGTCCATTCATATTTTCAGTCATATTCAATTTTGAAAGCAAGAATTAATGATAATTAGCGATTTCGTTTTGATCATTTGTTGTAAGATGACGGGAATCCTGGCTCCGACTCTGCGCTGGCTCTGCGCAGGCGCCGCCGCCCGGTTACCATGGCGATGGGCCGGCGGATCGCCTGACGTCACGTTGCACACGTGGCTCCTGCGCCGGCAGGCTGGTCACCATGGCGACCAGCCGGCCGGAGTGGCTCCGGCGCCGGCCGGTCGCCTGACGTCACGTTGCGCCTGTGCAGGGTCGTGGCCTGCGCCCAGCCATGCCGTCCGTTCGATCTAGAGCAACCATTTTTGAGTTTTCAGTACCAGTGGCTGCAGAAAGCCCGCATGTTTCATGGGTTTATAAGTGCTTTTTCTGAGGTCTTTTCAGCTTTTTGTGAGATTCATCAATTAATCAATTAATGAAATCAAAACCATTTGGGGTGATTCGAAATGCGTAAGGATTGTTCCGGTTTTCAAAAACCAACGAAGTTACCGCTCTAAATAAGACCATCTCAGCGGGACGGAGCTTGAATTAAGGTATGTCTATGCTTTTTACAGTTGATTGCATTTTTCATCATAATATTATATTTCTTTGTCATTAATATCTTCAATTTTGCCCTAACTAACTGTCAATTGCGTATTCTATTTAATCAAAGCTAGTATACTAGTATACTTTTAGCCTCTTTTTAGGGTGTTTGCGGTATGTTTTTTAGAAGGAACTAACACAACACAAAATGGCCAGATTTGCTCATGAATTTGAATATTCAAAGCAAACTAACGGGAAATATTGCATTGTAAGAGCACATACTTATTCATGAATGCATAAAACTGCGATTGATACCAAAACCAACCGGGAAAAGCCTTGTTCTTACGAGCTATAGACCCAATCGCCCCAAACGCCCCAAACACCCCAATCACCCCAAACGCCCCAAACGCCCCAAACGCCCCAATCGCCCCGAACGTAAAATACTTCGTGAAAACGGCTTTGTGGGTGTTTAACCCTCGCCCTACGGGAGCTTTTTTTCACCTTCGCCCTACGGGCTGGGGGCCTGACAGGCCCCCTTGTTAACTTCCAAACCAAGCAACTTAGAGCAATGCGGTAAGAACCAGCATATTGCCTGTCATGCGATGAAGCTAACAGTATGCGATTTTTAGGTTTCAATTTAACGGGTGACCTTCCAGGTCAAGTGAATGACCTCGGTTTGATTTTGCTCTTCAGAAAACCTCAAAGTTCGAAATTGATAAATGCAAATAAAAAGGCATGTTCCTAGACCAGTTTTGCTCAGAAATACATAAAAGGTACTTATTTGTTCGTATCTTGTCCAAAAATTTTAAAAAGTTATAAAAAAATGACGTCATCAGTTTCTTACACTTAGGAAGCCATCACTCAGGCAAAAATTAAGATATTGCTTTGAAATTTGGTATGGGTATTTTCCATACACAATTTTCTCACATATATTCCGGTTTTTTAATATCTTCGAAAATTTTGATTTTGTTGGGATTTTTCCAAAACATTCAGTTTTTTATTTATTTTTAGGGTCAAAAACCAAAAAAATTGAAAATCCGAGATAGCCATTTTAAAGAGAATACCTTTTTGTATCTTTGGTGAATGGTGTTTGCAATTTGCTTCAAAACTCTTTTGTCTACGATGGTTCAAGTATTTCTCATTTTGTACCAACATGACGTCATTAAAACATTATTATCTCCCAAACAACCTAACCAATTTCAAATACATTTTCACAGCCTACGTATAATTGTTGTAAACTCAGCTACCAAAAATGTCAGCAAGATGCACTTTATGTATCAAAAGTTATTCAAGAAAACCCTCAGGGGGCCTGTCAGCCCCCCCCCCCCGTAGGGCGAGGGTTAAGTCACAAGAACAGCGTTATGACAACGTCATGATGCGACGTACAATGCCAACTTATGAGCCATAACCTTCTGACGACGTCTGATGATACTGTCGCAAATGTATGGGCTAGCTAAGAACAGGATTCCGAAATATCCCCGAAAACATGAATGGGTCAGCGGGTTAAAGACTCAGCGGACAGAAGTACGTTAAAGGGAAATAATTACCTTTTTCCACTAAAATGGAGTTAGCACTTGAAATTGCCAGACGAGATCAAAATATATTGTAAATTCATCACATTTTGCATGAAAACTTTCCTACCGAAAGATATTTCAAGTTAAAGTTGATAAGCGTTCCACACTTTTAACGACCGGTACTTGCACTATTTCTGACCTTTTGTCAAGTACTTTTGGTCCTCATCAAACTGCGGGCTTTTCCCGTATTATTTTTTACGCAATGTAGTCGAAAATATATTGTGCGTTCTGCTTGTTGTGATTATATGCCCGGCGATCTTCTAAAAATAACAGCGATTGGAAAAAGTGGCAATAAAATCGGAAGCTCATCGATGCACATCAACGGCGGCATAGTTAGTGGTTGCGACCCTCAATTTTTGCAATTCGATTCATTTGTTTTCAACATTAGGAGTTGTGTATAGTTTGTCTGTGGCTGTATATAACACTATGCTTTATTTTATCATGAAAAATAATAATTTTTCCCAAAAAAACTAACGAACAATAACACAAAACTGGCAATTAAATCAGAAGCTCATCGATGCACATCGACGGCGACCTATTTAGCGTCGGCGATTTGTTTACAAAGTCATTGTCATGCTTCTCGGCGCACTTAACCATCTCGGCGCACTTGGCGAGTTGTTCCTGATTAGTATACCCAAGTCCCGTAGCAGGCTTTGTTAATGACGTCATTGGTGCCATTCTTGTGTAGCATTGCAAAATATATCTGATTTCGAGTTGAAAGCTAATTAAAGACTTATTCAAATGATTGTTTTTAAGTTTGAAATTTCTTGTTAATCATTATTAAAGGTATTTTATCACTGTATTTCATAGTAGTTGACACTTCAGAAACTTGTGACGTAATAATATTGTATCCAATATGTATTTCCCTCACCTTTTGCCATTGTGGCGCAGTGCCGAGTGCTTTGCGAATACTAGCTTGCCTCGGGTTCAATTCATTCCGCTCTTATTTTATTCGAGTTGGTATAGTTTGCATGTTGTTGTTATTCATGACTTATACTGATAGTCAGTCATGCATCACGGATGCTTCACGGATTGCTTCACGGATCAGAGCGCTGCTCGAACGCACGCTAGTAGCGCTTTCGTTCTCCATGGCAACCAGGCGTGAGCCAATGAAAAGCCAGAACGTATTCCCTTTCTGGCTTTTGATTGGCTGACGCCTGGTTGCCATGGAGAACGAAAGCGCTACTAGCGGGTGTCCGAGCAGCGCTCAGTTTGATCGGAAATGTCACAGAGGCTCCACAAATGCCGCACTCGATGTTAACAATGGTAGGGAAGGACGAATTTGTCAATGACCTTCATGATGTACACAAGGTACTTGTTTTGTATTTCTTCAAAACTTACAACTTTGAATTTGGGAATAATTTTATTTCATTCTTAAATTTAAATAAAATAATTTTAAAAATATAACGGGAGCCTAAGAAATTGTTGCTAACAAAATCAAAAGGTCATTATTTCCCTTTAACGTATTAACCCTCGACATACGGGAGTTTTTTTCACCTTCGCCCTACGGGGGTGGGGGGGGGGCTGACAGCCCCCCCCTGTTAACTTCCAAACCAAGAAATTTAGAGCAATGCGGTAAGAGCCAGCATGTTGCCTGTCATGAGAGGAATCTAACAGTATGCGATGTTTAGGTTTCAGGTCAACGGGTGACCTTCCAGGTCAAGTGAATGACCTCGGATTTACCACGTCCAGAACAGCGATTTTGCTCTTCAGAAAACCTCAAAATTAGAAATTGATAAATGTAAATAAAAAAGCATGTTCCTAGACCAGTTTTGGCTCAGAAGTACAAGAAAAAGTAATTATTTGTTCGTATCTTGTCCAAAAATGTCCAAAAAAAGTTATTAAAAAAATGACGTTATCAGTTTCTTACACTTAGGAAGCCATCACTCAATCAATAATGGAGATATTGCTTTGAAATTTGGTATGAGTATGGTCCATCCTCAGTTATCTCACATGTTTAAGTTTTTTTTCAATATCTTTGAAAATTTTGATTTTGTGGGGATTTTCCCAAAAAAAATCCGTTTTTTTATTTTATGGTCAAAAACCCCAAAAATTGCAAATCCGAGATTGCCATTTTTAAGACAATGCCATTTTGTATCTTTGGTGAATTGATTTTGCAATTTACTTTAAAACTCTGTTTTCTACGATTTGTCAAATATTTCTCATTTTTTTACCAACATGACGTCATCAAAACATTATTATCTCCCAAAATACTTAACCAATTTCAAATAAATTTGTACAGCCTACGTATAAGTGTTGTAAACTCAGCTACCAAAAAATTCAGCAAGATGCACCCCATGTGTCAAAAATTATTTAAGAAAAACCTCAGGAGGGCCTGTCAGGCCCCCCTGAGGTTAAGGAAGGGCGAGGGTTAACCCGCGACTTACTGGGGGGCTATTCCCCCCCCCCCCCCTCCAGTTAGTTTATAATAACTCCTAAACCAACACCAGTATCGCCACCAATCTTGCAGTACCTTCTCTCATATAAATTCTACACATGTTGGCCAAAGGAAAAAGTTGAGGTTATGGTAGGTCAAACGGAAATAACGTTTGAGTAACGTCATGTTCTTCGGTTTTTGTTGCAAAATAATGCTTTCCGGAAAACGCTGTCAAATATACAATGTTTGAGATAAACTCAATTGATTTTGCGCGACAATGCCATCCATCGAGACCTTTTGACACGGTCAAACATTTTGTACTTGACCTGACTTGTGACGTCATCGGTGACTCCGAGATCAACAATATTATGTTTCCCTTGATAAATTGCACAGGGCTATCGAATGCCGTTTTAATTTTTACAATCGGCCCAGCAGTTCCGGAGATCCGAGGAGGGGGCAAAAAATATCCCCCTGCCCCCCCCCCCCCCCACCCCAGTAAGTCGCGTTATGAAATATACCCCAGTAACTTGCAGATTAACGGCTAAACGTGTAAATGATCATCTGCTATATGCTCGGCAAGTAAACAAGGAACGTCCCGGAGTTCAGATCATGCCATAGTAAGGGCACCAGCCTGACATTTCAGCAGAAGTGCACGGGCAGCAGCGAGCCCAGATCGGTGTTTGGACCCGAAGGTTTGATATGATGATGACTGATGCGAATACATCGAGCCCGATGATTCAACACCTCGCAAGCCTGGTTTGCTACGTTTGGAATTACGTTTAGAAGTTTGTCGGTTCGTTTTTTCCTCCAGCCAGAACACATCAATACATTGCGTAAATCGAGATTTGGAAACGTTATACTCCTTCAAGTTTGTTCTTCAAAGTAATGTAAAGAAGTCCTCTAACTTTGTACACCTTGAGCGGTGCCACGTAGTTTTCTGGCGGCCGGTTGCCGCCTGGGGCTGGCTAGTGGCACCGGCCGGCCGGTGGCGCCCGACACCCACGGAGCCGGTCCGCCCCGCCCCACGGGACGCCGGAGTAGTGCCGATATAAAAGATGGCGCAGCAGAGCATCACCAGTGTCCGCTGAAGCCGCGTCTACTGAACAGCCGCAGAGGTCGGTTTATAGTGCCGCAGCCAAGTGTGGGATTGGTGACGCCTACCCAGGCCCGCCAGCCACTGCCCCGCTTACTATCGCCTGTGGACGGCCATGTCACAGGTTTTGCTGAGCTTTATGGGCCGGTATAATTTGGTACCTTCGATTAACCAAATACTAGTGTGTGTTATCGAATATCGACGGTTTGAAGCAGATCTTCCGGAACTGTTAACCGAACCATTCCATGATAATATGGATCAGTGGTGTAAAAGTACAGTTCCGTTACTGTTTCGTTAGCTCGGTATCGTTATAGGTATCGAAATTTCCCGAATGTAACTGTCATCTTAAATGTGTCACTCATGCGTTAATTTGGTAATATTTGACGTCTGGAGCGCACCTTACAGACAGTTTTAGTTTGTGTTTTAATTAGAACGGCGTTGTGGGTGACTGAGAAAGCCGGAGCTGCGAAGCTCCGTCGGCGCCCGCTCGTGTTGGCTCGGTGTGGTGCCGTGCCGGTTGGTTGCGCTGACACGCTGGCTCTGACGTTACAGATGTATTACGGTGCGGTGCTGCTGGTGGCCGTCTGCCTGTTCGGCTGTGTCCACGCCGAGGAGAAGCTCAACGATGAATGTAAGGAGAGGCGGAACGAGCGCTGTCGACACGGGGAGGGTTCACGGTGCCGCGTGGGCCATTCACATAGATACATCATATCTGATGCCAACTCTTTTCGGTGGAGATGCCAGTTGTTTTACTGTATGTTATATGTGTGTGTGTGTGTGTGTGTGTGTGTGTGTGTGTGTGTGTGTGTGTGTGTGTGTGTGTGTGTGTGTGTGTGTGTGTGTGTGTGTGTGTGTGTGTGTGTGTGTGTGTGTGTGTGTGTGTGTGTGTGTGTGTGTGTGTGTGTGTGTGTGTGTGTGTGTGTGTGTGTGTGTGTGTGTGTGTGTGTGTGTGTGTGTGTGTGTGTGTGTGTGTGTGTGTGTGTGTGTGTGTGTGTGTGTGTGTGTGTGTGTGTGTGTGTGTGTGTGTGTGTGTGTGTGTGTGTGTGTGTGTGTGTGTGTGTGTGTGTGTGTGTGTGTGTGTGTGTGTGTGTGTGTGTGTGTGTGTGTGTGTGTGTGTGTGTGTGTGTGTGTGTGTGTGTGTGTGTGTGTGTGTGTGTGTGTGTGTGTGTGTGTGTGTGTGTGTGTGTGTGTGTGTGTGTGTGTGTGTGTGTGTGTGTGTGTGTGTGTGTGTGTGTGTGTGTGTGTGTGTGTGTGTGTGTGTGTGTGTGTGTGTGTGTGTGTGTGTGTGTGTGTGTGTGTGTGTGTGTGTGTGTGTGTGTGTGTGTGTGTGTGTGTGTGTGTGTGTGTGTGTGTGTGTGTGTGTGTGTGTGTGTGTGTGTGTGTGTGTGTGTGTGTGTGTGTGTGTGTGTGTGTGTGTGTGTGTGTGTGTGTGTGTGTGTGTGTGTGTGTGTGTGTGTGTGTGTGTGTGTGTGTGTGTGTGTGTGTGTGTGTGTGTGTGTGTGTGTGTGTGTGTGTGTGTGTGTGTGTGTGTGTGTGTGTGTGTGTGTGTGTGTGTGTGTGTGTGTGTGTGTGTGTGTGTGTGTGTGTGTGTGTGTGTGTGTGTGTGTGTGTGTGTGTGTGTGTGTGTGTGTGTGTGTGTGTGTGTGTGTGTGTGTGTGTGTGTTGTGTGTGTGTGTGTGTGTGTGTGTGTGTGTGTGTGTGTGTGTGTGTGTGTGTGTGTGTGTGTGTGTGTGTGTGTGTGTGTGTGTGTGTGTGTGTGTGTGTGTGTGTGTGTGTGTGTGTGTGTGTGTGTGTGTGTGTGTGTGTGTGTGTGTGTGTGTGTGTGTGTGTGTGTGTGTGTGTGTGTGTGTGTGTGTGTGTGTGTGTGTGTGTGTGTGTGTGTGTGTGTGTGTGTGTGTGTGTGTGTGTGTGTGTGTGTGTGTGTGTGTGTGTGTGTGTGTGTGTGTGTGTGTGTGTGTGTGTGTGTGTGTGTGTGTGTGTGTGTGTGTGTGTGTGTGTGTGTGTGTGTGTGTGTGTGTGTGTGTGTGTGTGTGTGTGTGTGTGTGTGTGTGTGTGTGTGTGTGTGTGTGTGTGTGTGTGTGTGTGTGTGTGTGTGTGTGTGTGTGTGTGTGTGTGTGTGTGTGTGTGTGTGTGTGTGTGTGTGTGTGTGTGTGTGTGTGTGTGTGTGTGTGTGTGTGTGTGTGTGTGTGTGTGTGTGTGTGTGTGTGTGTGTGTGTGTGTGTGTGTGTGTGTGTGTGTGTGTGTGTGTGTGTGTGTGTGTGTGTGTGTGTGTGTGTGTGTGTGTGTGTGTGTGTGTGTGTGTGTGTGTGTGTGTGTGTGTGTGTGTGTGTGTGTGTGTGTGTGTGTGTGTGTGTGTGTGTGTGTGTGTGTGTCATAAGAAAATGTTAAAAAGGTTTGTAGCAATATCCTAGTGAAAATCGATACAAAAACAAGGCACCAAAATGATTCAAGCGCATCGAGTAACACAATTAAAAAAGCCGGCTGTTACACCTCAAAGTTAGGTCACAGGCATCAGCAGTGTGGCAAGAGTCTTAGCCATTGGTGAAAATGCTTGGGAACTCTTCTCAGAGACTTCTGGATTTTTTTTTATAAAGTTTCGAATCTGTCGCCCACGTAAAATGCGAGACAAAGGTAAAACATAGATGTTTGTATTTTTCAACAGGATTAAATCGTCCAGCAACTTTTGGTTATTTTTGTCAGCTTGTCGGCAATTTCTGCGCTCACATCCTCCGCAGCTGTGTATATCCGGCTGACGGCTGATACTGACGTGACATGACGTAACGTGCCCCCTCTGTCACCAGCTGAGGCCCAGGAGAGGCTGATCCTGCTGCGCTCAACGTTCACCAGCATCCGCTTAACCAGCACCACCACCACCGTGCCGTTCAGCTGCAACATTACTCCCGCCACTGGCGTTGCCTGCACGGGCCGGCGCAGGAGGCGCTCGCCGGTCAAGGCCAACGCCGTGCCGCTGTACGTGAAACGCTGAACGGGGGTATCTAACCTGCCGGATAGAAGCCCCACTGTCGTGACAACACTATCGTTGTGTAACATTCTCTGAAGTTGGGTCTTCGAGCACATCCCGGGGAATGTGTTCTAGTTACAGTAATGGAGCATTTGTATTTTGTATTATGATCACATTTAAATGAAAGAAATAACATGAACAATAGCAGCACCAAAAATAATGTAAATCGTCTTAGGTTCTTGCTTTTCTATAGCCGCGCATGCCTCTATCACAATGAACAGTTTCAGTTTCTCAATTTCTGGCAAAGTGGGACAAAATTGCCAATTTTCTTGCATCAACTCTTCAACTCTTCAAGTCTTGTTGCTGCAGTAAATATGGGAGAGCATGCCCCGAATAATTCATCAGCAGCGCGGTGTCATATTAATGATCCAGTGAAACGTGCAGGTGCCTTCATTTGCAGCATCTCGGCACTGCCCGGTTCCAGAGATGTCTATTTGTCGCGGTATTTGTACAGTATTTGTATCATTATGTGTCGCACTCTAAGACGTCTCCACTCTCTTGAATACGCACACATGCACATACCCGCACGCACACACACTAAAAAAACACGCACACGCACAACGCACACGCACACGCACACGCACACGCACACGCACACGCACACGCACACGCACACGCACACGCACACGCACACGCACACGCACACGCACACGCACACGCACACGCACACGCACACGCACACGCACTCGCACTCGCACACGCACACGCACACGCACACGCACACGCACACGCACACGCACACGCACACGCACACGCACACGCGCACGCGCACGCGCACGCGCACGCGCACGCGCACGCACACACACACGCGCACACACACACACACACACACACACACACACACACACACACACACACACACACACACACACACACACACACACACACACACACACACACACACACACACACACACACACACACACACACACACACACACACACACACACACACACACACACACACACACACACACACACACACACACACACACACACACACACACACACACACACACACACACACACACACACACACACACACACACACACACACACACACACACACACACACACACACACACACACACACACACACACACACACACACACACACACACACACACACACACACACACACACACACACACACACACACACACACACACACACACACACACACACACACACACACACACACACACACACACACACACACACACACACACACACACACACACACACACACACACACACACACACACACACACACACACACACACACACACACACACACACACACACACACACACACACACACACACACACACACACACACACACACACACACACACACACACACACACACACACACACACACACACACACACACACACACACACACACACACACACACACACACACACACACACACACACACACACGCGCGCGCGCGCGCGCCTAGTCCATGAGACGGGACCTGTCTGTTGCCGTGGCCGCCTGTCGGCGCCTTGGTACGAGCGGGCCAACACCAGCCGCCGTGCCAACGCCCACTGTTCGTCTACCGCAGGGCCTCGCCGGAGGAGTCGGTACCGCAGCTGACCGCTTCGCAGGACGTGCAGAAGGGCGCCGTCACCTCGGACGCCAACGGCCGACTCTTCTTCACCGTGTGGACGACGTCGTTTTCGACCTTCACCAGCACCTCGTCGGTGGTCAACTTCCTGACCACCGTCTCCTACTTGCTGGGCTGCACGGCGTCGGGCCAGACGCTTCTGCCCATTTGCTGATTTCCGCCTTTGTGGAGTGTTACGATGTTTCGGTTGATGTGATTGTTTGCTTGTTACTCAGATGCCGTACAGTGTTCCTACTCTGTTACGAGAGTTCGATAATTACGATTCAATATGTGCTGTTACGTGTTGTACATATGAGGAGTGAAACTAAAAATAAAAAATACAGGTATGAAACAGTGGAGATTATTTTTAACAATGTGTGCAGTTTAATGACATATTATTTTTAAGTAACAGCATATTACGAACGATTATCATATCCATGTATCATTCTCTTTGGTAAACAAATATAAGATAAATTCAATGTTTCCATTTCTGATGACTGGCATTTTCACTTGTTTTATACATTGCACAATTTAATCTCAGTTTTGTTTTTGCATAAGGAACCTCTATGTTTATTGTGGTGCACGTAATACATACCTCAGACGGCGTTCGAATAAAACAAAATGATCGCAAAGAACTGTTCGTCACGAGATTCCAGCAAAGAAAAGTAATTACTAAATAGTACGAAAAAGATAATTAAATTATCAACAATGACACATTAAATTGCAATGTCATGGGACCCGTTAGATGATATATTTACGCACTACACTACAACAACAAAAAAACAACACCCGTGCAGGGTGTCGACACCCCTAAACCGTGTGATGCCCACCAACCTAAAATACGTCGCCTGGAAGGTGTTTTGTTTAGCACCCAGGGAGGTGTACCGGAACAACCGGGATCGCCGCTGAATGGGGTGTATAGGTTTAAGGGAACACCCTTGATAACCGCTGCATGGGGTGTCGAGGTGTCGCAATACTCATGCGGTGGGTGTCGATTGACGCCTCAGCCAGGCGTATTGCGGTTGTTCGTTTACCACTGGGGGAGGCGTAACGTCACCGCTACATGGGGTGTCGAGGTGTCGCAATACTCATGCGGGGGTGTCGATTGACGCCTCAGCCGGGCGTATTGCGGGAGTTTGTTTACCACTGGGAGAGGCCTAACGTCACCGCAGCATGGGGTGTCGAGGTGTCGCAATACTCGTGCGGGGGTGTCGATTGACGCCTCAGCCGGGCATATTGCGGGAGTTCGTTTACCACTGGGAGAGGCCTAACGTCACCGCAGCATGGGGTGTCGAGGTGTCGCAATACTCATGCGGGGGATGTCGATTGACGCCTCAGCTGGAAAAAAAAACACTAAAAAAACGTATTACGGGAGTTCGCTCACCACTAGGAGAGGCGTAACGTTACCGCTGCATGGGGTGTCGAGGTGTCGCAATACTCATGCAGTTGGTGTCGATTTACGTCTCAACCGGGCGTATTGTGGGAGTTCGTTTACCACTTTCGTCCGACCGACGCGTGCGGCAGCGCCGGCCGGCCGCGGGCATTAGCCGCTCGGCGCTCGCTAGTCGGCCGCCGGGTTACGAACGCCGGGCGGAGCGCCAGCCGCCCGCTCTCATTAGCTGAGCGGCGTTCGCAACTCGTCCGTCGGGTTATGAGCCAGGTCTGGCAATGGAATACCGAATTCATTAGGTGACCTCTGAGGTTATGTCAATGATCAAAATGTCATCAAAATTGAAACTGCGTATAAATTGAATTTTATCGAGCTAGAATCGTGAATGAGCATATCATAATGCTTACTGGGTACTAAATTCGTAATCAGCGTCACAAAATATCCTAAAAACTGCTAAATTCCAAAAAAGTCATGTCAGGTCATCTGAGGTCAGTGACCTCGGTTGATCTGTGGAAGCGCATGACCCCAGTGGAACATATAAGTATGTAAAATGGATCCCAAATTTGAAATCAGCGTCACAAAATGTCCTAGAAACCGCTAGATGCCCCAAGAAGTCATCTGAGGTCATCGGAGGTCAAGGACCTCAGTTGACCTCTGAAAAGGTCAATTAATTTGTATATGTGCCACTTTTGTCGGCGCCACTTAAAGCACTTTCACCACCCCTGGCCCTCTCACGAGCGCCGGCTGGCCAATGGCTGGGCGACCGACGCGTGCCGCGACGCCGGCCGGACGCGCTCATTAGCCGAGCGGCACTCGCCACTGGGCCGCCGGGTTACGAGCGCTACGAGCCTGACCACCTGACTCTGACCACTCGCGCCAACCTTCCCAATCTGAGCAACTAATAATAGGTAAATTCCGTTCAAAACCATTTTATTTAAACAAAAAAGTGAATTATTATAAACAGATAAATGTATCAACACCAACATCAACCTAAAAAATCATCATCATCAAACATATTCATGCATAATCATAGTTATTATGGATCAACAACGATCATCATAAATTCACAACTAACTACATTTCTAAGATCAAAAGAAGGCACTAATTACACACTCATAGCTCACAATTAGGTGCTTATATTCCGATCACGAACGCACGATTGACAGCCTTTCGCAACTCGTGGTAACTTGAACACTGACAACGGTTCGACGCACGTGCACTCTGCACAATACTGCCGCGGCAACTGACACGCGGCCGCCTGGTTTGCAAAATGTTCGCATTGCGCATGTGCGCATGCTCACGCCGCCGGCATCCACACCTCAGCGGGGTGTAAGTAAGAGTGTAGATGAACACCTGAGCTGGCGGTGAGCGGACACACGATGCAGGTGCTGCAACTACACACCAGTCGGGTGTAGGTTGGTGGTGTAGATGAACACCTCAGCTGGCGGCGAGCGGACACACGACGCAGGAGTATTCGACATCAACACAGCCGGCAGGTGTCCGTGAACACCTGAACTGTGAGTATTGAACACAAGATGCAATAGTGATCGGCACTGACACACCACGCAGGTGTCTGCCATGTGTGTAGATAGCAAAGCTTCAACAATTAACTCGCCCAGAATCATTATAACATCATGATTTCTGAAAATAACTAGCTTACTGTTATACAAAGCTGAAATTGGCTGATGTAGGCTATACCCAAACTCAGAATCTGGAGCAGTGTAAAAAAAATCCAAGGTAGGGGGAGGGCAGTGCACATGAAGACTAGTTATGAAAAGAGTCAAAACTGCGAGCAAATAAATGAAAACACCCAGGACCAACACTGGTCTGGATTAATCAGTACTGCAGCTCAATACCAGTGATCACTGGAGTGTTCCTTCTCAAGCCCCATCGGCAGCCCACAGCGTAGTTCATAAACAATGTAAAAACCTGGACTATCCTTTCAGTGCTCAACGTAAAAATCCAGCTAGTCAAATTACCCACGTAGCATGATACTCAAATAGTGGTGTAATTAATCCTCAAAATATAGATGCGAATATCGTCATGAGAGATAACTAATTCATACACGCTTATGTCAACAGCGTTTGTCGGTAATTTTGAATATCAGCATGGCATTTGTTTGTGGACCGATCAACATCAGTGTATAACCCGCGCAATGCAGGGCTTTGCGCCGAACAGGAACTGCATGGGGGGTGATACGCTACATAGCGAGAAGCGGAAAAATGTATTTGATAGCTTAATACATGTTATATCGAAAGTATTCAGTGTTCTGTTAGGTCAGGTCAAAATTGAGGTCACTAGAGGTCATCAAAGGTCAAATTTTCCAGTTTTTCCTGTTTTAGGACATCGCTCCAGAAATTCCCATATATCTCATAAACCATGCTAGTTAGAAACAAACGGAAAAAAACGCCACCCAGTGAAATTTTCAATCGCTAAGGTATCCTCAGAATTGATTTCAGGTCAATATTTGAGGCTCCGGAGTTCAAAAAGAAAGAATTGCCGTTTTGTTTTGTTAAATCGGTTTTTGCTATTAACTGTTTATGTAATAAAAATAACGAAAAACTGTTTACGCCATTGTGTTTATCTTGTCAAGGCGCTTTGAATGATATACATGGTGACCTTGTTAAGTCAACTTAACAATTTTACCTCAGGTCAAGGTCAAGTGGTGACCCAAGTAGGGCATATTGCATATGGGAAGACGTATCTCGACGAGAAAAACACGTTGATATCTGTTTTACTTCTCTATCTTTATTATGTCGGGAGTTATTGACAAAAAAGTGATGGTGAACTCGCATGACCTCAAATGACCCAATAGGGGTCACTGAACAAAAATTACACTTGGATCATCAAGAATATCCTATAATAACATGATCCAGAAGTAATTGGACTAATATCATGCATATCCTTGAAATAGGAAGCATTTGTATATTTCCCCATTGACTTATGGGATTACGAAATTGACCTGACCTTAAGTCACTGATATCAAAATTCTGAGATAAACGAATTGTAAGTACTTATGCCCTCATAACATCCTGTGAGTTTCAAAATGATCGGTGAAAAACTCTGACTTTGGCACAACTGCAAACATTTTTGGAGGTGGGGTCACTTGACCTGGTCTGGTGACCTGATCTGAGATGACCCGAGGATTTTTTTCTTCTCAAAGTGTGCGCAATTGATGTCCTAACAGGTGTGCTAAAACCCTGCGTCGCTGCGCGCCGCCGTTTTTTCGCTATCTCTGAGGAACCTGAGGGGGGGCGGAAATCACCCCCCTGCAGTGCGCGGGTTAAATCATAGTCCTGTAATTACCCAAATGTTATCCTGGCAGCATTCATATTATGTATGTACATACTCTGAAGGAAGCCAAGCAAGCAATACTTAAACAAGTAATTTACTTTATATTTAAATATCAGTATATTAAAATCCATGATCAACAGGCGATATGGTGGCGCAATGACAGCTCAAGTCTAAAAGTTAAATATAATTAAATTAAATACTGTATTTATTAACATACACAATACGCATAAAACAAACAGACATACAAAATACACATTAGAACACCTTAAAAACGCAGCAACTCCAGCACAGCTCCAACACCTGCATGCGTCACGTAATATTTTTTGTCTTCATGGGTACGGTAAAAGCAAAAGAAAAGTTAACAGCCTTACGGAAATATTAAAATGGGTGCTGTTTAAAAATATATCATAACTTCAGCTCTGATCACCCGATAGAATGCCCCAAATGGGGTAACCGATTGCCATTTAGTCAGGTAGTCATTGTAAGCCTTAAAACACGATTTACTGGAGCTATGTTCGACGCCTTGATCATTTCGCAATATCTCGTAAGCTAATGCCATTATTGTCAGCACCAATCTTTCAGTGCCTACCCTCTCTCACATTAATGCCACGCACGTTGACAGAAGGACGAAAATAATAGCATGATAGGTCAACCGTTAATGACGTCAGAGTGATGTCATGTTTTCTTTAATGTCATGTATTTTTGCCACTCACGACGGGCAATTGGCCCGCTCACCGTAAGTATCGGCTTTTTTAAACATGTGCACCGTTGTTAGGTTGGTGATTATTCGGGAGTCTATCCCCAAAACTGAAAAGACAGCCCGAGCATGTTGCCGCTGGACTGACCAGTCCCATGTTTTACCAGTTTGTCAAAAATGAGGGTTTGCGAGATTAAAAAAAACACTGTGAAAGTCCTGAAAGGACTTTTTGTATTTATATCATGCATTTTCGAACACCGAAAATACACGATAGAGACGTGTACGAAACAAGGCATGACATAATTTCAACTGGTTTATGAGTAAAAAAGAACAGAAACTAAAATAATAACTACATGTACGACAAATGTATATACGTATTTGGAAGTTGGTATCTTGTAAGACACGTTACGGACCGAGCCGCTCATTCGCCGCTCCCGGGGCGGCTGGAAGCGTAAAGCCACCATAGGGAAACCGGGCTAAATTCGTAATATAATCATGTTTTCAACGTATTCTTCAGGAAATGTGACAAACGTACCCCCATGAACATATAAACGAACATCGAACATATAATACCATTGTTCAGGCATAAGCTAGCCAATTCCGTTACTTTGTAACTGTTGCGGTTAGTCCGCCTTCTTGTATTAAATACATAATTATTGGTCATATGTAATGTTACAAATGTCGGAAAACGCCTCCTCCCTTGATCATTTGTGGTTATTGAATGTACAACGCACAATTTTGAAACAAACGTACCCCCGTTCTATATAGAAAACTGTGACAGGAATCCAATGCTAGCATTCATCTTCCTGTAGCGTTGCATGGTTGTCCGCCAAATTGCATTGCATTTGCAAATTATTGCTAGCATCGACAAATAATTGGCAAATACTTTCCATTTAGAGGTCACACATCAGATCGGGCCAACTTTGTATAGTCTGCTGTGTTACTCTAGCCCCTCTTGATGTTTCGGACGAATATTTTGCTTAAGGACCCTTGCAAATTCACATGAGCTCATCCAGGGGCGTAGGGAGAATTTCGCCAAGGGGTGGGGGGGGGGCAAATGGAATCAGAGGGGCCCTCGTAGCCAAGAAGGGCCCACATCATTAAAACAGTACTGTGCGTTGTATGTTGTAAAGCAACGACAAATAAGATTTCGACAACGAAAAACAAGTGTATTTTTTCATTTTTGGGAGTGAAAAAATACAAAATTTCGATTCCTATTTTTCATTTCCATTTTCCAACTTTTTTTACTTGCAATTTTTGTCCAAACTTGAATTTCTATGATTTTTCAAGCATGTATGGTTTTTCCACCAAAAATGACATGACATAACGTGATTAAAACGTCATTATCTCCCAAAGTAATCCACAATTTGCATTTAAATGTTGTGATAAGACGTAGAATTGATGCAGCATAAGGTACTGAAGGATTGACGTCGATATCTATCATTGTTTTCAAGTTATTGAGAAAATCCGGGAGGGGCGGGGCGCGGGTTAATGCAAGTATTATCCTTAATCTTCTTCAAATCGGACTCAGGAAATAACACAGTACGAACATGCCGATTGTTCAAATGTACGATGAAGTTTACAAAATATCTACAAAATAACGAAATAACATGCTTCACCTTGATTTACAGAAAGCTTTGGATACAATTTGCTTGGCAATTCTCTTGAAAAAATACACCGCATTGTGATATGAGGGGTTTCTACAACACGATAGAGTCATATTAATAAGAGGAACAAAATGGCAATACTAGATGAGGTTGCATCTAAGAAACAAATGATGGAAATTCGCGTCCCACAGGGTTCAATTTTAAGTCCTCTTTTATTTATTCTCTATATTAATTAAATCAGAAATACAATAGAAATAGGCACCTTTTACTTATTTGCTAATGATATACAGCAATTTATATTCAAGCTAGAAATGTTGAAGAGCTGCAAATAAAGATTAATCAATTAATTCCAAAAATGTCGAGTTGTTCCATGTAAATATATCATCACTAAATGCATCAAAGACAAATTACCAAATATATTCAAGTTCAGTGACGTGACAAGATATTG
>JAXIVJ010013860.1:5000-36034 GCA_036785665.1 Chirona hameri
ATGCGCAATTTATATAGCCAGATAATGTATATAGCCAGCCGTATCCCGTAGCCCGTATTCCGTATCATTCCGTATTCCGTATTCAGTATTCCGTATTCCGTTCACTTATCCCGTATCCCGTATCCCGTATCCCGTATCCCGTATCCCGTATCCCGTATCCCGTATCCCGTATCCCGTATCCCGTATCCCGTATCCCGTATCCTGATACCGCTCCCGTTCTCGTTCCCGTATCCCGTACCCCATTCCCATATCAAGTCCCCGGATCCCGTTATTGTGCCCGTATCCTGTACTCGGTATCTCGTACCAGTAACTCGTTCCCGTATCCCGTATCCCGTATCCCGTATCCCGTTCCCGTATCCCGTATCCCGTTCCCGTATCCCGCATCCCTTTCCCATATCCCGTTCCCGTATCCCGTTCTCGTATCCCGTTTCCGTATCCCGTTTCCGTATCCCGTTTCCGTATCCCGTTTCCGTATCCCGTTTCCGTATCCCGTTTCCGTATCCCGTTTCCGTATCCCGTTTCCGTATCCCGTTTCCGTATCCCGTTTCCGTATCCCGTTTCCGTATCCCGTTTCCGTATCCCGTTCCCGTATCCCGTTTCCGTATCCCGTTTCCGTATCCCGTTCCCGTATCCCGTTCTCGTATCCCGGCCCCGTATCCCATTCCCGTATCCCGTTCCCGTATCCCGTTCCCGTATCCCGTTCCCGTATCCCGTTCCCGTATCCCGTTCCCGTATCCCGTTCCCGTATCCCGTTCCCGTATCCCGTTCCCGTATCCCGTTCCCGTATCCCGTTCCCATATCCCGTTCCCGTATCCCGTTCCCGTATCCCGTTCCCGTATCCCGTTCCTGTATCCCGTTCCCGTATCCCGTTCCCGTATCCCGTATCCCGTATACCGTTCCCGTAGCCCCCCCCCCCCCCCCTTAGGGTTAGATTGGACGCATGACAGGAGCAGGAGGAGAGCCGCTGGTAGTATCAGGCCAGGTAGAAGTCCCGTTTCGAGTGCAGACTATGCATTTCCTGCAGCCGATGGCAATTATCCAGGGACTGATGTATCAGGTCGTCTTGGGGAGGGATTTCTGTTGCAGGCACGGAACTGTTCTCGATGGTTTGAGAGAAAAAAAAATCCTTTCCCAACACCTTCCGCGCAAACGCCTCATTAATCATTGATCCATCCGCCCCTGAATCCACAGGAGCCCAGGCGACATGTCCATTTATATCCACCTCGATGACTGCTGCTCTCATTTGTGGGACCCCTTCTTTCTCATACTCGACTGGCACTTGCCCCGCAGTACCAGCCGTTACTCGTTTCCCTGACCTTCGGTTGCTCTTTCTCTCGGACTTCCGGATGTACCTGGCGTGGGAACCCTCCAACATTATGCTATCCAGTGACCGTATCTCCCGCAGCCGACACAAAATGTACTTTGTGTCGCCTGCCTTGTCTCCAGACTCGATTATGTGTTGTGCTGTTGATTCCGTGTTATACCTTGGTTGGAATTTCTGAGCTGCGGGCATTGCCTCTTGAAGTGCGAGATCTCACCGCACTGGTGGCAGCGCCTTTGGGTTCTAGCGTACCGTGTCCAGGCGTCATCTTGGTTGGCCTTGTCCTCCAGTTGCGCAATAGCCTTCTAAATTTGGTCCAGCTGCACCTTCATCTGGGGAACCGATGCAGTTGTGTCCTTTTCGATGACGGAATTCGGCATGTGACCCGGCGTCTGTACCCGCCGTGCTGCCATTGCCACTCCACCATCTTGTTTCGCACGTATGGCCTCGAGTATGCCTGCCATTGTTCTATAGCATTTAGCCACTTGGACTGCTGCGTCCATCGAAGTTACATCATCCCTTGAGACGAGCTTCTCTTGCAAGTTTGCGTCATACAGTCCGCAAATGAATTGTTTAAGGCCACTATCTCGTTTCTGTTTGAGAGATGCTCCTGGATAAGCCTTTCTCACCAGGTCCAGTATCCTGTCTCCAAACTCTTCTATATCTTCCCCCGGTTTTTGCTCTGCTTGACTCAATTCCGCGTAGGCCTGCAGTGCGATAGTGTCCTCGCCAAATCTGTTTTGAAGAGCTTTTTTGATCGTTTCATATTCCGTCAGAACTTTTGGGTTCAGCCTCGTACACAAATCGAGGGCTGTTCCCTCCAACAGGTCTATCAGCACCTTGGCCCGTTCCTCATCGTCTGCATCGCGAAAACGAAGCTCAAAGTGAGAAAGCCAATTTTCCCAGCTTTCGTTGTTCTTACCCGAAAACTTTGGGCTGCTCGCGACCCGCATAGTAAGCTGTTTTGAATCCATTGTTACCTCTTCCTTTCCCTCGAAGTATATAAGGATCCGGGCCCCACCGGTTAACAGCGTGGGTATCTAAATAACTTGGATCGACAGGTGTGTCGAAATACGATCACTCTCACCGGTTTAATTCCTACTTTTGTTACGGCTAGTATAAACCCGTGGAACAGTGGTTGCACTAACACTCTGTCGTTAGTGTCGCAGCAGCGAGCACCGACAAAGAAACAAACCTGTCGTTAAACGAACACGTCAATCCATGAATGCACACGTGTCGAGAAAACGAACACGTTAACCCTAATCATAATATACAGGGTGTCCGGAAAAAAACATACTCTGGATTTTAGCTCGTGCTTCAATATGCACGTGGCAATTTTTTTGAAACTTTTCATGATTATAGCTTGGAACGTGGCAAAACCGATGCACACAGAAACAATTCCTTTGAGATGTTAGTTAATATTGAAAAGGCGTTTTGTGTGGAAGCCTACATTCCAGGGTGTGTTCCAGGGTGTCCGGAAAAAAAGATACTGTGATTTTCCGTGATAATTTCGGTTAGAAACAAAAAATATTTATTTTAAAAAACGAGTATCGTTATATTCACCAGTTCATGGCAAAACAGATATGCATGACATTTGTACAGAGACTCCCTCTGTCAGCCACAGCTCACAGTGCAGCCTCCTACAGAAGATGCTCGATGTGCGCCCCCTTCCGGCGGATCAGCTGAGGCAGTCGCACAGTCTGCAGATGGTCGACAGCTTTGTCGATCATCGCTGAGGGCATGCGGCCGACTTCTGCGATGATGGCGCCCTTGTCTTCTGTTGTTCTGGGCTTTTCTTTGTAAACCTTTGTAAGCACGGTCTCCCCACAGAAAGAAAGAAAATGGACTGAGGTCCGGGGAATAGGGTGCCCACCTCCGCCATGAGGCTGACAGGCCGTGTCTGTACAAATGTCATGGCTTATCTGTTTTACCATGAACTGGTGAATATAACGATACTCGAATTTGCAATATTGTTTGTTTATAACCGAAATTATTACGGAAAATCACAGTATCTTTTTGCCGGACACCCTGCAACACACCCTGAAATGTAGGCTTCCACACAAAACGCCTTTGCAATATTAAAAAAAACATTTCAAAGGACTTATTTCTTGTTTATCGGTTTTGCCACGTTCCCAGCTATAATCATGACAAGTTTTAAAAAAAATTGACACGTGCATATTGAAGCACGAGCTAAAATCCAGAGTATGTTTTTTTTTCCGGACACCCTGTATCACAACACAAACACTAGCTATAACTCCCGACCTGGAATCAAACGAACAGCTGTGTCGATAAACGAACACAAATGTCTTTGTTCCAGCTCGCTTGGATGAATCAATATAATTCAACGATATTTTTGCAATAACTGCTTGCAGTTATTGAAAAATATTGTACATGTCGTCAGAACGAACATAGTACATTGTATACTTCTATACAGAACGTAGACTCGCTTACCTTGACCGCGCCAATGTTAAGTAAAGGCAGTGTCTCTCTTGACTCTGTATTTGTTCCCTCCTCACACCGGTCACAAGTCCACCCAACTGACCTCACGCCGCGCTTCGCGTTCCGACCCAGCGCCGGCCGCGCGCAAGGGCGGGCTCAGTGGGAGGCGGGCAAGGGCGCACCCAGCCAGGCAGGGGTCGCTCCTACACTACGAAAGCCATGCGACACATGTGTATGGGTTATTGTACACGTATAATTCGATAGTAGCAGTCATTTTCACAACCTGACCAAATATAATGTCCCTCAGGTCAAGGTCAGGTCATAAAAGGTCAAAATTTGAAATTGATTTATCAAAATAAAATGGCATGTTTCTAGACCAGTTTTATCTCAGAAATACATATGTGGCATTTATTTATCTGTATCAGGTCACTAAAAGCCAAAAAAAAACGAAACTCCAAAAAAATGACGTCATGAGTGAGAAAAGTCGTCCGTGCCTCACGAATTTTGCAATTGACGCGTTTTCTATTGCCTTGCAGGCTACTAAAGAGTCTTGTGCCATGGCAAATCTTTGTCCAAATTGAAACCATGAAATAACCCCTTCGATGACACACCCTATTGTGCATGCAACATTAATGTTAGGTTTTCCTGACAGGCTGGCCAGTATTATCGGATTTCCGAATCTAAGCTCGTGCGGTGGTCGTAAGCTCAGAATGTTGAACATTTTGTGTTGATTGATCCCCCACCGATGGACATTGATTCTGACAAAGGGAATATTGTATGGTTAATTTCGCGCTATGCCTATAGATCGTCATGGACATGCCCACTCACCCACGTACCACAGACATTTCAAAAATTGGTAAATAATTTGAAGTTTTCGATATATTCGTATGCTTTTAGTGTCCATGCAATGCTGCAAGCAGGGTTTATAATATGGATTAAGTTGTATACCATTTAAGAGGTGGTCGGACAAGACTCCACAATGAAGGGACTCCCCGGCTTTCCCACTACCCTTCTTAACCCGGCAGTCACTGGGGTATATTCTGTAACACGACTTACTGGGGGGGGGGGGGGCTTTTTTAGCCCCCCCGGTATCTTCAGAACCAATGGTCGCAGCGGGACGCGCAAGGCGGAATTCTAAAGCGCTCAATGAGATAAACCTAACGCAAACTTAAAGAATTCAAATTAAGGTCACATGTCATGTCAAGGTCAAGTCAAACATCAAAATCGAGGTATTTGAGTTTATGGACAATACTTGCCATCCATGGCCTTCGATTGCGCCCATAATCACCAAAAGTGCTGTCAAAGGTATGATACGTATCCCACATGAGCTAAAGTGAGATTGTTGGAAAAGATCAAGGTCAAGGTCAGGTCACAAAAGGTCACTACACACAAAATATCTACGAAAGTCATGCAGCACATGTTTTATGGATGTTTTTTACGCGTATAATTCGATAGGGTAGTCATTTTACCACTTGACTTCATTTACGTGAAGTTAGTGTCAAGTTCAGGTCAAGTTCAGGTCACTGAATGTCAAAATTTGAAATTGATAAATCGAGATGAAAAAAACATGTTTCTATATCAGTGTTATCTTAAAAAAACAGTGCTGGCATTTATTTGTCTGTATCCGGTCAATACAAGCCAAAAAACGCAATTTCAAAATATGGCGTCATGATTTACCCATACTTTATATGCCATGACAGTCAAAAAAGATGATATCATTTTGAAATTTGGTATGGTAGTTGCCCATATGTTTGACATATATTCCGGTTTTTTCAATATCTATGAAAACTTTGATTTTGTGAGCATTTTTGCATCAAAAAAAGAAATTTTGGTCAAAATCCAAAATGTTCGAAATTTCGAGATAGCTGGTTTGCAGCCCTTGCAATTTTCCACCTTTTAGCGGTTTTCTATTATATTTTACTTCATATGCGGCATGTGTACGGCTTGGCAAAGTGTAGCCGATTTTGGTGTAATCATGTTTAGTGACGTTACTAAATTTACTATATCTCAAAAAGATTCTGACGAAATATTTTCATTTTTTTCTCTCTCAAAAGGTGTAAAAATGATGCCCGGAAAGGTACTGAAATTTTGGCGCCGATATCTGCATTAGTTATTGAGATATTCCTAATATTGCTAAGGGGGGCTTAAAAAAGTCCCCCCCCCAGTGACTCGCGGGTTGACCCTCGCCCTACGGGGGGCCTGACAGGCCCTCTGAGGTTTTTCTTGAATAACTTTTTACACCTGCGGTGCATCTTTCTGAAATTTGTTGTAACTGAGTTTACAACAATTATACGTAGGCTGTACAAATTTTAATGAAATTGGTTAAGTGGTTTGGGAGATAATCATGTTTTGATGACGTCATGTTGGAATAAAATGAGAAATATTGGGAAAATCGTAGAAAACAGAGTTTTAAAGCAAATTGCAAACACAATTTACCAAAGATACAAAATGGCATTTTCTTTAAAATGGCAATCTCGGATTTTCAAAATTTTGGGTTTTTGACTCCTAAAATTTAAAAAAACTGTTTTTTTTATCCTCACAAAATCAAAATTTGCAAAGATATTAAAAAAACCGGAATATATGTGAGAGAACTGGATATGGACAAAACCCATACCAAATTTCAAAGCAATATCTTCATTTTTGACTGAGTGAGAGCTCTCTCAGTGTAAGAAACTGATGACGTCATATTTACACACACAAAAAAAAAACTTTTTTGACAAGATACGAACAAATAATTACCTTTTTTGTATTTCTGAGCCATAACTGGTCTAGGAACATGCCTTTTTATTTACATTTATCAATTTCTAATTTTGAGGTTTTCTGAAGAGAAAATCGCTGTTCTGGACGTGGTAAATCCGAGGTCATTCACTTGACCTGGAAGGTCACCCGTTGACCTGAAACCTAAAAATCGCATACTGTTAGATTTCTCTCATGACAGGTAACATGCTGGTTCTTACCGCATTGCTCTAAGTCGCTTGGTTTGGAAATTAACCAGGGGGCTGTCAGACCCCCCTAGGGTGAAGGTGAAAAAAGCTCCCGTAGGACGATGGTTAACTTGGATAGAAATATAATACAATCACATCGAAGTCGATCGAAAGGGAAGTATTGTAGACACATTTAAAAACAAATAATTGCTACTTGGAATGAAAGTAAGTTTTTTTCCTGAAATAGATAGTTAAAATTCACAAGAAGATAGTGAACTTGATTATTGAAAGGAAACTGGTTTATTTGAAATCAAAATAAGATAAGTTTATGTTATACTTATAATATATGTAATTTCAGCTTGCTCTGAGCTGCTTGTAAGAGGAACATGTTTGCGTCAAGCGTCTCATGAAGTACTTGTCATGGTAATGTCATGTCCTTGTTGATCCAAATATGATTTTTATTTTATCTCGTGCCCTTTTTAGATCAGTGAAGGCTCACGTCAGAAATGCCTCGTGAAACTAAATGCCTATTAAAATAAGTCTGATTAAATTATTTAAACGGATCAAAGTATAACAAAAAATTAGTACGAGACATTCGTACCTTTCCTTGGATTCGTCGCACTGCCAGGACGTCATTTAAGCATATGCGTAGGAACAGGGGGGGGGGAGGTGGCCATGCCTCCCACTTTTCGGCCAAATTGTTTAGCTAAAATCCTTTCTTTTGCTTGGTGAGAAAAACAAATATGGCAAAAGCTTCGACAAGACTAGAAGAGCCCAAATATGCAAAGAATTCTTCTATAAATAGTGAGTTGGGGTTCTCTCCAGACGAGATTGAAGTTGCACTGCACCCCCCCCCCCCCCCCCCCCCCCCTGATCGCTCTAGAGCTGGCCATCTGTCTGCCAATAGCTCCCGGATCGCTCTAGATCTGGCCATCTGTCTGCCAATAGTTCCCTGATCGCTCTAGAGCTGACTATCTGTCTGGCAATAGCTCCCAGATCGCTCTAGAGTTGGACATATGTCTGCCAATAGCTCCCGGATCGCTCTAGAGCTGGCCATCTGTCTGCCAATAGCTCCCTGATCGCTCTAGAGCTGGCCATATGTCTGCCAATAGCTCCCTGATCGCTCTAGAGCTGGCCATATGTCTGCCAATAGCTCCCTGATCGCTCTAGAGCTGGCCATCTGTCTGCCAATAGCTCCCGGATTGCTCTAGAACTGGCCATCTGTCTACCAATAGCTCCCTGGTCGCTCTAGAGCTGGCCATCTGTCTGCCAATAGCTCCCTGATCGCTCTAGAGCTGGCCATCTGTCTGTCAATAGCTCCCAGATTGCTCTAGAGCTGGCCATCTGTCTGCCAATAGCTCCCTGGTCGCTCTAGAGCTGGCCATCTGTCTGCCAACAGCTCCCTGATCGCTCTAGAGCTGGCCATCTGTCTGTCAATAGCTCCCGGATTGCTCTAGAGCTGGCCATCTGTCTGCCAATAGGATCACGGAAAGGATACACTGACGCCAACGCTCGCGACAGATCTATCGCCTTTGGATGCAAATTGTCGTTTTCCATCTCCGCCTGCCCCTTCCGTGTCCCTCTTGTCGTGTATTCCCGACTCTAATTTAAACACCGGACAGTATGTCCCTCGCAATTGTCCCTGATTCTGTAAATAGTAATCTAATAGAACCTGAAAGTATAATATTATGAGTGAGAGCTTTTATTCTCTGAGGCAACGGTTGATCACACATTTGGGTTAGTAATTTCGTGTGGTACCAGTCCAGACTTGTCAATTATTCATATTTGCCATGAGTCGATTCACAGTGATTCACGGACCATAATTATTGATTCAATCATGATTCATTCGCTCAACATTAACACTGGTGAGTCGATTCACAGTGACTTACGGCTAATATAAGTGGCTCATGAATGATTCATTCACAATGACTCATGAATGATTCATTCACAATGACTCATGGATGAATAATTCACAATGACTCGTGAATTATTCATTCACAATGACTCATGGATGATTAATTCACAATGACTCGTGAATGATTCATTCACAATGACTCGTGAATGATTCACTCACAATGACTCGTGAATGATTCATTCACAATTACTCACAACGTGTGTGCGCATTGCGCATCACTCGAGCAATGCATACTTAATTAATATTAACTAAACAAATTATGTAACTAAATAACTCAATTAAACAAGTTACTTTCATAAGGTGGCGACGCCCTTTTACAGCGTCACTATTTCGTGGTGATATTGGTGCTTTATGGTGCGTGGTGATATTGGTGCTTTATGGTGCGTGGTGATATTGGTGCTGATGATCAGCGTCTGCCTTCATTGGTCGGCATGGTCTCTCAGCCGACCCAAGCGGGGAACCGAATGACGTCATCAGTAGCCCGACTCGAGCCTGGAACACATGTATTCCGAGCCCTGCACCGCTCCACCAACTGAGACGCCCGAATCCCGCACGGTCATTTGGCTCTACATTGGCCGCCTTATTGCACTAATTGACGACATTCCAGCGACGATTAGCTACGTAATTGTTTTTTGCCACAAACAATGCATTACATGAGATGACATGAAATATCGACCACGGCTGCAATATTCTCCCGGATACGGCGTCGTTGGTATGTACGACCGGAAACACGGGCAATACCGAAATGACTTCCTGTCAAATCACCTGTATTCCCCGACTGAAATGAAGAGGAGCTGAGGTTAAGGTAAAAAAGGATTACAATTGGTAAACTGAAAAGGAAAAGGTCAAATGCATGTCAAGGTCACTCAAAATTAAAACACGCCGAAACTTAAATTAGATTAGGTCGTTTCCAAATAAAACATAAAAGAAAACACTGCTACAATGTCATTTGCATGATCTACAGAAGACCAGGACGTCAGAATATCCGTGCGCACCTGACACCTGTAGGTATGACCAGGACGTCAGAATATCCCTGCGCACCTGACACCTGTAGGTAAGACCAGGACGTCAGAATATCCCTGCGCACCTGACACCTGTAGGTAAGACCAGGACGTCAGAATATCCCTGCGCACCTGACACCTGTAGGTAAGACCAGGACGTCAGAATATCCGTGCGCACCTGACACCTGTAGGTAAGACCAGGACATCAGAATATCCCTGCGCACCTGACACCTGTAGGTAAGACCAGGACGTCAGAATATCCCTGCGCACCTGACACCTGTAGGTAAGACCAGGACGTCAGAATATCCCTGCGCACCTGACACCTGTAGGTAAGACCAGGACGTCAGAATATGCCTGCGCACCTGACACCTGTAGGTAAGACCAGGACGTCAGAATATGCCTGCGCACCTGACACCTGTAGGTATGACCAGGACGTCAGAATATGCCTGCGCACCTGACACCTGTAGGTATGACCAGGACGTCAGAATATGCCTGCGCACCTGACACCTGTAGGTATGACCAGGACGTCAGAATATGCCTGCGCACCTGACACCTGTAGGTATGAGTAACAACCAGGTATACTCTGGACTCTAGGTACGCAGCATAACTTGCATGCCATGCAGCATCCAACTTGCAGCTCAGCTGAAGTATGGGGTGGCAGCGAAACCCTGGTCGTTACTGTGATCTGATGGCTATATCGCATGGCATCGATAAGTTGAGTCCGTTCGTTCCTTTCACAAGTCTGGTGAGCACAGGGGTATTTCATGCCGCACGCTAGTCATTCGGCTGGTGGTTTTGGTTTTATAATGTAATATTGTAGAGTCTACTGTTCACATTTCAGACCCGCGTGTGTTGACAGCTCTACTTACCATATTAATATTACCTGACGTGTAACTGGAGCAGCTGTAACGTTCTCAGTGTAGGTGGTATTCACGTAGGTGTGGCCTTACCACATTAATATTACCTGACGTGTAACTGGAGCAGCTGTAACGTTCTCAGTGTAGGTGGTATTCACGTAGGTGTGGCCTTACCACATTAATATTACCTGACGTGTAACTGGAGCAGCTGTAACGTTCTCAGTGTAGGTGGTATTCACGTAGGCCTTACCACATTCATATTACCTGACGTGTAACTGGAGCAGCTGTAACGTTCTCAGTGTAGGTGGTATTCACGTAGGTGTGGCCTTACCACATTCATATTACCTGACGTGTAACTGGAGCCGCTGTAACGTTCTCAGTGTAGGTGGTATTCACGTAGGTGTGGCCTTACCACATTAATATTACCTGACGTGTAACTGGAGCAGCTGTAACGTTCTCAGTGTAGGTGGTATTCACGTAGGTGTGGCCTTACCACATTAATATTACCTGACGAAACTGGAGCAGCTGTAACGTTCTCAGTGTAGGTGGTATTCACGTAGGTGTGGCCTTACCACATTAATATTACCTGACGTGTAACTGGAGCCGCTGTAACGTTCTCAGTGTAGGTGGTATTCACGTAGGTGTGGCCTTACCACATTAATATTACCTGACGTGTAACTGGAGCCGCTGTAACGTTCTCAGTGTAGGTGGTATTCACGTAGGTGTGGCCTTACCACATTAATATTACCTGACGTGTAACTGGAGCAGCTGTAACGTTCTCAGTGTGCAGCTGTAACGTTCTCAGTGTAGGTGGTATTCACGTAGGTGTGGCCTTACCACATTAATATTACCTGACGTAACTGGAGCAGCTGTAACGTTCTCAGTGTAGGTGGTATTCACGTAGGTATGGCCTTACCACATTAATATTACCTGACGTAACTGGAGCAGCTGTAACATTCTCAGTGTAGGTGGTATTCACGTAGGTATGGTCTTACCACATTAATATTACCTGACGTAACTGGAGCAGCTGTAACGTGCTCAGTGTATGTGGTATTCACGTAGGTGTGGCCTTACCACATTAATATTACCTGATGTAACTGGAGCAACTGTAACGTTCTCAGTGTAGGTGGTATTCACGTAGGTGTGGCATTACCCAGGGGCGCCGCTACTGGGGGGGGGGGGGGGGGCACCCGGACCCCCCGGACCCCCCACTTTTGAGCGGGCACCGAAGGCGCCCCCTCAAAAAGTGTGTCTGTTCTGGGTTTTGAGAGGGCGCCGGAGGCGCCCCTTTAAAAAAAAAACTCACAAAAAAAATAAACCAAGGAAAAACTAAAAAAGCCACCAAAAATGCCCCGCTAGTATGTGTGCGCCCCTATGTCAGTGAAGGCCCAAGCCAGTGTCGTACCGAGTATACGGTCATTCAGTGCATGACCTGGTCCTTTGGACCCGAGGCGCCCATGCAAAGCTTGCGATCAGTGACGCGCCCCTCCGGCAAGTGACGGCGCCACTCCGGCCAGTGAGGACGCTCCATTGGCCAGTGACGGCGCCCCGGCCAGTGAGGGAACCCCTCTTCGGCCCGTGACAGCGCCCCTCCGGCCAGTGACGGCGCCCCTCGGACCAGTGACGGCGCCCCCTCCAGCCAGTGAAGGCGCCCCTCCGGCCAGTGACGGCGCCCCTCCGGCGAGTCACGGAGCCCTCTAACTAGTGACCGCCCTCTCCGGCCAGTGACGGTGCCCCCCCCCCCCCCCCCCGGTCAGTGACGGCGCCCCTCCGGATAGTGATGGTGCCCCTCCGGCCAGTGACCCCCTCTGGCTAGTGACGGCGCCCCTCCGGCCAGTGACGGCGCCCCTTCGGCCAGTGATGGCGCCCCTCCGGCCAGTGACCACACCCCTCCGGCGAGTGACGGCGCCCCTCCGGCTAGTGACAGCGCCCCTCCGGCTAGTGACGGCGCCCCTCCGGCTAGTGGCGGCGCCCCTCCGGCCAGTGACGGCGCCCCTCCGACCAGTGAGGCGCCCCTCCGGCCAGTGGCCACGCCCCTCCAGCGAGTGACGGCGCCCCTCCGGATAGTGACGGCGCCCCCGGCCAGTGACGGCGGCCCTCCGGCGAGTGACGGCGCCCCTCCGGCCAGTGACAGCGCCCCTCCGGCTAGTGACGGCGCCCCTCCGGCTAGTGATGGCGCCCACAAAATGTTAAAAGTACGACGAGCACGTGAGGAAGGAGAGGCACCCCCATGCAAAATGTTCGCCAATATTGGTGGCGCCCCTGTCGATTGGGTGGCGCCCCTCAAGGCAATGACCTGGTCCTTTGTGAATTTATGCGCACGCCACTGGCCCAAGCTCATTGGCGCCCCTCTTCCAAAATGTGGCGCCCCTTTATTAAAGTTGCGATGGCGACAAGATGCTTCCGAGGGCGGCAAGGTGTCTTCCGAGGGCGACATGGTGCCTTCTAAGGGCGGCATAATACGCTCTAAGGGCGACAGAATGCCTTCCGAGGGCGGCAAGACGTCGTCTGATGGCGGCAAAATGCCTTCCGAGGGCGGCATAATGCCTTCCAAGGGCGGTATAATTCGTTCTGAGGGCGGCAAAATGCTTTCCGAGGGCGGCAATATGTCTTCCGAGGAGGGTGGCATGATGCCTTCCAAGGGCGGTATAATGCGCTCTGTATGCGGCAAAATTATTTCTGAGGGCGGTAAGATGTCTTCCGAACTCTAAGAAGGCGTCTTGCGAGGCCTTCCGAGGGCGACATGACGTCTTCTGTGGACATAAACTACGCGCTCATGCATGTCCGACCAGGCGATCCTGTCAGAATATCGCCACACAGTGACTTCCGACACATACGGCATCGCAGCCTCGCACGCGCTGCGGTCACCATCTCGAACTGCCTTTACAATTTCGAGCGGCAACTTCATAAATGGACGAACAAAATTCACAAAACCGGCAAGCCGCTGCCGCCACATCAGCGGCCAGTCAGGCGAGCACCGCGACAAGGCACTGCGCAGAGGCACTATTACCTCAGACTTAACTTGCGCCGAACACTTAATTAAGTTAATCATCACGCCCAAAAACGTAACTGCTGTAGCGGGAACAATAACAGATTTTTCCAAATTAATACAAAGACCAACCTCCGTTAAAAAATCACAAACACCGTCTAACATTATAGGATCACGCGCCAGAAACAAAAAAATCGTCTATATACGCCATACCTTTCACCCCAGGAAATCTCTCCTCTACCAGCTTAACAGTAACGGAGGAAAACAATTGCATTTCCGCAGGCGCGACTTTCAGCCCCATGGGCAGCCTAGTAAAAACATAAGTTTTGCCGCCATAACTAACACCAAAATTATTTTGCGTTGAGGGCGCTAACGGTATATGAAAAAATCCATCACGAAGGTCTATTTTTACTGCATATTTAAAGCCCTCAAAAGACAACGCCAAAGCACGCTCTGCCGACGGCAGCACACACGGACGGTCCGGCAAAAAAGGTGTCAGCTCAGACATATCATACACGAGTCGAGCCACGGTCTCAGATTTCGCCACCGGAAACAACCTATAGCACGCCACAGGCCTGCCGAGCCGCAAAATACCTGCCGCCACACAGTCCTCGACGGCCGCACTCATTAAGTGTGACCGCGGCCTTCCGAGGGCGGCAAGACGTCGTCTGATGGCGGCAAAATGCCTTCCGAGGGCGGCATAATGCCTTCCAAGGGCGGTATAATTCGTTCTGAGGGCGGCAAAATGCTTTCCGAGGGCGGCAATATGTCTTCCGAGGAGGGTGGCATGATGCCTTCCAAGGGCGGTATAATGCGCTCTGTATGCGGCAAAATTATTTCTGAGGGCGGTAAGATGTCTTCCGAACTCTAAGAAGGCGTCTTGCGAGGCCTTCCGAGGGCGACATGACGTCTTCTGTGGACGGCATAATGCACTCTGAGGGTGGCAAGATGCTTTCCATGGACGGCAAGATGTATTCCGAGGGCGGCATGATGCCTTACATGGGCGGCATAATGCGCTCAGAGGGCGTGAAAATGCCTTCACAGGGCTGCAAGATGTCTTCCAAGGGCGGCATGATGCCTTCCGAGGGTGGCAAAATGTCTTCTAAGGCCTTCCGAGGGCGGTATAATGCGCTCTGAGGGTGACAAAATGCCTACCGAAGGCGGCAAGATGTCTTCCGAGGGCGCCATGAATCATGATGCTTTCCGAGGGTGGCATAATGCGCTGTGAGGGCGGAAAGATGCCTTCCGAGGACGGCATGATGCCTTCCAAGGACGGCATGATGCCTTTCGAGGGCGGCAAGATGTCTTGCGAGGGCGGGTGGAGTTTACTATTCAAATGGTGGGGCCCCAGCAACTTCCCGCTTTGCCCCACCAACTTTTGTCAGATTTGAACGGTCCCTGGCGTAAAAATTACAATTTTTTACTTCAAACATGCAAAACAACCAGGCAATGTGGTAGTTTGCCCCACTAACTTTTATCTGAAAAGATCCACCCATACTTCCGAGGGCGACGAGATACCTTTCGAGGGCGGCATAATGCGTTGTGAGTCGTGACTGTGCAGTCGGCGCCCCTGCATGCCTCGCAGGGGGGGGGGGGGGGGGGGGCTGCGAGTGCAGGTGTCGCCTCTCGAGTGGTGAGTGCCGGCGGCACCCCTTTGGATCGGAAATGAGGCCCCTTTTGGACTGGAGATGACGACCCCAACAGCCGTATCCTCCCCCTCCCGAAATGTGTTTTCTGGTTGTGCGCCTGGGACGATCCCTTTGTTTATAATTCACCACTGTACCCGCCATGATGCACCGAAGCGATGGGTACCATTTGAATGTCTGTGCGATTTACCGTTTGCAAGTTATTGGCTGATATTTCCTTTCCTTCCTTGATAAACTTTCCCTTATTTTTTTCTTCATTGTGAAATCTGTTTAGTTGCTATAGCAGAAGACCGACATAACCGCGATGTTTTGTTTTATGTCGCGTGATTTTGAGTTCAGCCCTCACAGGCAGTCATGAATAGGTATGCCCAATGTTAATGTGCAACAGGAGCGGATCTAGGGGGGGGGCAAAAGGGCTATGCCTCCCCCAAAGGTCCTGAAACTATGATTTGCCCCCCCCCCCCTCCTCCCAACAAAAACGGTCGGACGTACAGTTGTAAAAATTGCCTTGCGAGCAGTCCGAATCCAGCTATCCACAATTAAAAACTTGAAAATTTCGCGCCGTTTCGCGGCATGACACAAAATACGCAATTGCTTATACAAATTTTGAAAATGGACAAATGAATTCATTAAGTGTCTGGCAGAGTCTCTCCTTGGCGGTACCTAATTGCTAGCTAGCCCCAGTTTCGAAAAAAGGCGACGCGACTGCAAAGACGCGGGCATCGGCACCCGGAAGCTGCTCCAGCGGTGCCCAACTTGCTGGACCGAAGACCAGGCCAGGACCATCTCCCCAAACCATGTCGCCCCAGGCTCCTCCAGATCCGCAGGGACCGTTTATGTGCGGAAAAGTTATTCTGCCTCTTGCTGCTTTCAAACCATTTGCACTGTTACCAGTTGTTTGTTACAGTTCGGTACATACCTAGTTGTTTGTTACAGTTCGGTACATACATTCGGTGTATGTATACAGTTATTATTATCATATGTACTATTGAGCGCTGACTGCCACCGGTCATCGTGATTTACTATCCGAAGAATATATATATATATATATATATATATACATATATATATATATATATATATATATATATATATATATATATATATATATATATATATATATATATATATGAAAAACTACCTGAATTTCAATATTTTTTTCATTATACCGAGATGTGCAACCAGGAATAGGGGTTACCTGAGGCTTGGCTCAACTCACGTTCTGGTTCCAATATTAAAATTGTGTTTTCCACGACCTAAAACTAAAATTTTCACGCCGCTTCGCGGCGTCACATCGGTGGCCATCGTCACAACGAGCCATCGCCATCGTCTTCGGTTCGTTGTAACGGTGAATTGAGTTAATAGCATGTTTAGCTTCTTATTCTCTACAAGGCCAGTGACAGTGACAGCCTCCGGACTCCACGCAGCGGACTACCGGTGGTGACGATGCCACAGTCCCCGACACGCACTCGGTCACGGACCAGCGCGCTGGACATGGAAGCCGTGGTGGAAGCCGTTGTCACCCGGCCTGATCGGAGCGACACCGGCGGCAGCGGCGTCTCAGCCTGTGCCGGAGCCGGGGGAGAGGAAACCGATGGTGAAGGTGACGGCGCCTGGGCCCGGCTTAGCTCAGCAGTGCCTCTGGCTGGAGGAGCTGCGTGCACAGCACGGGTCATTCGTGCGCTTCGGCACCCGCGAGAAAGAAGAGGTGCGGGCTCTGCTGATAATCGGAGACAGTGGCGGGCCCCCCGGTGACCACCACGCCTGGTACTGGTCCCGCGTCCGTCTGATGTTGATTGTGGCGCATCATGGGTAGGCGGCGGCAATCGACGATTCGCACACCAGCGAAATGGACCGGCTCGGCATCCACCTCGCCCCGGCCGCCGCCCGCCCGGCGGTGCCGCCCGCTCAGCACGTGGCGGCGTCTGACGTCGGCCGCTGCGCCCGACCCTCGCTGCGTTCTGCATTTCGGCCTCCGCGGGGGACGGCGCCGGCGGCCCCGACGAGACGTCAGAATTAGGGCAGCATTGAGGTCGGCAGAGGATGCGACGGTCTCGGCGCCCCGCTCCGGCTCCTCGCCGACCACTTCTTCCCCGGCGCTCTCCTCTGCTGGGGGAGGTGACCCGGCTGCGATGCCGGGCCGTGACGGCGCGCTCTGCCCGCCCCGGGCGGTACTGCTGTCCGCCGCCCCTCCCCTGCTCGGTGCGTCGTCTCTGGTGTGTGGCGCGGGTGTAGACGCGTCGTTTGGGGGCTGCCGTCTCGGGGACTCGGCGGCGGGCGTGGGTGCGTGTCGGCCGCCGCCTTCGCTGTCGGGTGACGTCGATGGTGGCGCCGTCTCTGGTGAGCTGGTGGAACTTCTAGTGGCCGGCGGTGAAGTTCGGCCGTCGATGTCGTCTCCTCCCGTGGCGGCGGCCTGCTCGCTGATAAGCTTGATCGGTGATCATCGGCGGCGCGTGGGGGTCGCTGCGCGTGTTCGGCCACCGGTGGCGATCAGAGTGAAAGCGGACTTTTACGCGGCACATCATCGGATGCGCAGTGTGCTGGCGCGCGGGTTGAAGGTGCGGGTACCGATGCTGGTGCCGCCTGTGTGGCGCGTCACGCCGCGGTCACACTTAATGAGTGCGGCCGTCGAGGACTGTGTGGCGGCAGGTATTTTGCGGCTCGGCAGGCCTGTGGCGTGCTATAGGTTGTTTCCGGTGGCGAAATCTGAGACCGTGGCTCGACTCGTGTATGATATGTCTGAGCTGACACCTTTTTTGCCGGACCGTCCGTGTGTGCTGCCGTCGGCAGAGCGTGCTTTGGCGTTGTCTTTTGAGGGCTTTAAATATGCAGTAAAAATAGACCTTCGTGATGGATTTTTTCATATACCGTTAGCGCCCTCAACGCAAAATAATTTTGGTGTTAGTTATGGCGGCAAAACTTATGTTTTTACTAGGCTGCCCATGGGGCTGAAAGTCGCGCCTGCGGAAATGCAATTGTTTTCCTCCGTTATCTCCAACACTCTTAAGAAAACCCCTCCCGATCGAACAGCTCAGGTTGGTTTCCCAAAGGAAACACAATTCTAAAGAATAGTGTTATCCTTGTGAAACCAACCTTCGGTTACTGTTAAGCTGGTAGAGGAGAGATTTCCTGGGGTGAAAGGTATGGCGTATATAGACGATTTTTTTGTTTCTGGCGCGTGATCCTATAATGTTAGACGGTGTTTGTGATTTTTTAACGGAGGTTGGTCTTTGTATTAATTTGGAAAAATCTGTTATTGTTCCCGCTACAGCAGTTACGTTTTTGGGCGTGATGATTAACTTAATTAAGTGTTCGGCGCAAGTTAAGTCTGAGGTAATAGTGCCTCTGCGCAGTGCCTTGTCGCGGTGCTCGCCTGACTGGCCGCTGATGTGGCGGCAGCGGCTTGCCGGTTTTGTGAATTTTGTTCGTCCATTTATGAAGTTGCCGCTCGAAATTGTAAAGGCAGTTCGAGATGGTGACCGCAGCGCGTGCGAGGCTGCGATGCCGTATGTGTCGGAAGTCACTGTGTGGCGATATTCTGACAGGATCGCCTGGTCGGACATGCATGAGCGCGTAGTTTATGTAGACGCCACTCCAACATGCATTGGAATTGTGCGGCCGGGCTGCGTCCCATTATCAATTAATTTAGAAACTGTTTTGCCTATTTATGTGGCTGAGTATGCCGCTGCGCTGGTGGCAGTAGCCCTGATGTCTAGTGGCGAACCGTTCACTATTTTTTCAGACAATATTGGAGTTTGTTATAATTTAGATAAGGGTAGATGTCCGAGATCGTGGCTGAGTGTTTTGTTGGGCATTTTCCAGAAACGAAACTTTTCAATTAGATATATTCCGACACAGTGTAACCCGGCTGATGCCCCGTCTCGCGCTATCGGTTGGTGACCTGTGCGGGGTCACTGGTGACGTGGTCGTGCGCTGGCCAATCTGTGGAGACATGGTGTCTTGTCACCAGCCAATAGGAGCCGGCCTTTTTTGGCGGGAATGTAGACCAGCTTGAAGCCGGTCCCCGCGGTGTTTTGGATGTACCAGTCGCTCCTGATCTGTTCTCGGAGATACACGCTGACTGTCGGCGCTCGCCAGACAGTCACAACAACTGTGTAACCAGACAGTCACAACAACAGCTCACCAGAGACGGCGCCACCATCGACGTCACCCGACAGCGAAGGCGGCGGCCGACACGCACCCACGCGCGCCGCCGAGTCCCCGAGACGGCAGCCCCCAAACGACGCGTCTACACCCGCGCCACACACCAGAGACGACGCACCGAGCAGGGGAGGGGCGGCGGACAGCAGTACCGCCCGGGGCGGGCAGAGCGCGCCGTCACGGCCCGGCATCGCAGCCGAGTCACCTCCCCCAGCAGAGGAGAGCGCCGGGGAAGAAGTGGTCGGCGAGGAGCCGGAGCGGGGCGCCGAGACCGTCGCATCCTCTGCCGACCTCAATGCTGCCCTAATTCTGACGTCTCGTCGGGGCCGCCGGCGCCGTCCCCCGCGGAGGCCGAAATGCAGAACGCAGCGAGGGTCGGGCGCAGCGGCCGACGTCAGACGCCGCCACGTGCTGAGCGGGCGGCACCGCCGGGCGGGCGGCGGCCGGGGCGAGGTGGATGCCGAGCCGGTCCATTTCGCTGGTGTGCGAATCGTCGATTGCCGCCGCCCACCCATGATGCGCCAAATCAACATCAGACGGACGCGGGACCAGTACCAGGCGTGGTGGTCACCGGGCGGCCCGCCACTGTCTCCGATTATCAGCAGAGCCCGCACCTCTTTTTTCTCGCGGGTGCCGAAGCGCACGGATGACCCGTGCTGTGCCCGCAGCTCCTCCAGCCAGAGGCACTGCTGAGCTAAGCCGGGTCCAGGCGCCGTCACCTTCACCACCGGTTTCCTCTCCCCCGGCTCCGGCACAGGCTGAGACGCCGCTGCCGCCGGTGTCGCTCCGATCAGGCCGGCACTGGTCAGCCGGGTGACAACGGCTTCCACCACGGCTTCCATGTCCAGCGCGCTGGTCCGTGACCGAGTGCGTGTCGGGGACTGTGGCATCGTCACCACCGGTAGTCCGCTGCGTGGAGTCCGGAGGCTGTCACTGTCCACCGCCCAACTCACATGAAGAGGCTTCCCTCGCGTTGTTGTGACTGTCTGGCGAGCGCCGACAGTCAGCGTGTATCTCCGAGAACAGATCAGGAGCGACTGGTCTGCGGCGCTAAATAACAAGTACCTACTATAACATGAAAATCCACATTAAAAATGCTGCGAAGGCTTAAAACTATACCAATACAAAAATGGGGTATATTTTTTTCGTCATTTCAGCCGACCCCTCCACTCAAAAATTATCGGCGACGGCCCTGGGTACAGCTGACAATTGACATAGTTTTGCTCATTTTAAGGCAATGTCGGAACAATACAAACTGTAAGCTGAAATCTTTCCTTTTTCGATATCCCCAAGGGTCGAAAAGCGAAAAACACAAAAAAAAATATCAAAATATCATTTATCATCATTAGAAATTGTGTGGTTGCAAAATAAAGAGGCCCAAATCCAGGAAGAAATTCGAAATTGGGGTAGGTAATGTCCGCTAAAAACGGTTTGCCCCCCCCCCCCCCCCCCAAAGAAAAGAAAAGAGAAGAAAAAAAACGGCTTGCTGGATCCGCCCTTGATGTGCAATGTGCAGTCCTTGCATAAGCGCGCGGCTGTGCGGGTGTATGTTTGTAGTTGTCAAAGCGGTATTTTTTCGATTGAAAACCAATACAAAATTGAATTGCCCGCTGCGTAACGTCGACATTTATATTCGATATTTCGTCTTGATTCGTCGATATTCATGGTTCACCACCTCACCTCTTTTTATGTGAAAGAGGAACCGGAAAATTAAGCAAGTGAAATCAGGGGCGGATCCAGGGGGCAAGGGGCCATGGCCGCCCGAAAAATCCTGAAACCATGATTTGTCCCCCCAAAAGAAAACGGTCGTCGGACGTGCATACCTACAGTTTAACATTGTGTTTTGGTGGGATACGCCTCTGGATTTGCCCCCCCCCCCCCTTCGCCCCTGAATGAAATCCAGCAAATTCATGGGATTTGCGCCCCCTCCTCTGGGTATGGCGCCCCCCTGGCAGTGGACCCCCCCCCCCCCCCCCCCCCCCCCCCCAACACACACACACACTTTTTAGAAGGTAGCGACGCCTCTGGCCTTACCACGTTAATATTACCTGACGTGTAACTGGAGCAGCTTTAACGTTCTCAGTGTAGGTGGTATTCACGTAGGTGTGGCCTTACCACATTAATATTACCTGACGTAACTGGAGCAACTGTAACGTTCTCAGTGTATGTAGTATTCACGTAGGTGTGGCCTTACCACATTCATATTAACTGACGTGTAACTGGAGCAGCTGTAACGTGCTCAGTGTATGTGGTATTCTCGTAGGTGTGGCCATACCACATTAATATTACCTGACGTAACTGGAGCAGCTGTAACATTCTCAGTGTAGGTGGTACTCACGTAGGTATGGCCTTACCACATTAATATTACCTGACGTAACTGGAGAAACTGTAACGTTCTCAGTGTATGTGGCATTCACGTAGGTGTGGCCTTACCACATTAATATTACCTGACGAAACTGGAGCAGCTGTAACGTTCTCAGTGTAGGTGGTATTCACGTAGGTATGGCCTTACCACATTAATATTACCTGACGTAACTGGAGCAGCTGTAACGTTCGCAGTGTAGGTGGTATTCACGTAGGTGTGGCCTTACCACATTAATATTACCTGATGTAACTGGAGCAACTGTAACGTTCTCAGTGTAGGTGGTATTCACGTAGGTGTGGCCTTACCACATTAATATTACCTGATGTAACTGGAGCAACTGTAACGTGCTCAGTGTATGTGGTATTCACGTAGGTGTGGCCTTACCACATTAATATTACCTGACGTAACCGGAGCAGCTGTAACGTGCTCAGTGTATGTGGTATTCACGTAGGTGTGGCCTTACCACATTAATATTACCTGACGTAACTGGAGCAGCTGTAACGTGCTCAGTGTATGTGGTATTCTCGTAGGTGTGGCCTTACCACATTAATATTACCTGACGTATCTGGAGCAACTGTAACGTTCTCAGTGTATGTGGCATTCACGTAGGTGTGGCCTTACCACATTAATATTACCTGACGTGTAACTCGAGCAGCTGTAGCGTTCTCAGTGTATGTGGCATTCACGTAGGTGTGGCCTTACCACATTAATATTACCTGACGTAACTGGAGCAGCTGTAACGTTCTCAGTGTATGTGGTACTCACGTAGGTGTGGCCTTACCACATTAATAGTACCTGACGTAACTGGAGTAACTGTAACGTTCTCAGTGTAGGCGGTATTCACGTAGGCGTGGCCTTACCACATTAATATTACCTGACATGTAACTGGAGCAGCTGTAACGTTCCCAGTGTATGTGGTATTCACGTAGGTGTGGCCTTACCACATTAATATTACCTGACGTAACTGGAGCAGCTGTAACGTTCTCAGTGTATGTGGTATTCACGTAGGTGTGGCCTTACCACATTAATATTACCTGACGTGTAACTGGAGCAGCTGTAACGTTCCCAGTGTATGTGTCACGTAGGTGTGGCCTTACCACATTAATATTACCTGACGTAACTGGAGCAGCTGTAACGTTCTCAGTGTATGTGGTATTCACGTAGGTGTGGCCTTACCACATTAATATTACCTGACGTGTAACTGGAGCAACTGTAACGTTCTCAGTGTATGTGGTATTCACGTAGGTGTGGCCTTACCACATTAATATTACCTGACGTAACTGGAGCAGCTGTAACGTTCTCAGTGTATGTGGTATTCACGTAGGTGTGGCCTTACCACATTAATATTACCTGACGTAACTGGAGCAGCTGTAACGTTCTCAGTGTATGTGGTACTCACGTAGGTGTGGCCTTACCACATTAATATTACCTGACGTAACTGGAGCAGCTGTAACGTTCTCAGTGTAGGTGGTATTCACGTAGGTGTGGCCTTACCACATTAATATTACCTGACGTAACTGGAGCAGCTGTAACGTTCTCAGTGTATGTGGTATTCACGTAGGTGTGGCACCGTTGTATGCAGTGGTCCCCAGACTTGTCAACGATTCAATGTGAATTGACTACTCTTGATTGAATCATTCATATTTCGAATGAAACGCCCATGAATCGATTCACCTCATGCGCAAACCTGTTGTGAGTCACTGATTGAATAATTCATGCAGAGCAAATAGGCTGATTGAATCCTTCATTGCTCAAAGAATCATTCTTTTTTGGTCGGACAGCATAAACTGTCCCCAAAAAATATGCCAGCGGCCAGCATTCATTCCTGTGGACACACCAGTCACTTAATGACCAATTATATGAGCTCTGTGTCCTGAGCTGTGGCCTGTAATTCATCTATTGTATTGTATTGTACTAAAAACAAACCATCCACCAAACAGTGGCTATTACAGTTTGAGTCAAACATTGGTAAAGGAGCACAAAGACGGGTTAAAATCAGGCACACAACTGAACTAAACGAACCTAATCATGACACACAGTGCAGTACAAGGCACATCACAGATCAGGTCACATGGTTGGAAGCGAGCAGCTTGACCTTGAGGGCCCTTCTAAACCGTCCAACAGACATGGTACAAAAGTCAGGTGGCAGTGAGTTTAACTGGTGAGCGGCTCGATACCCGAATCTCCTTTTCCCGGCCTCAGTCCGTACTCTCGGCAGACAACAGATGGTCCTGCCTGGTTTGCCTACTGCGATCAGGCCGTTCACAGTTTGCAGTAAACAGGTCAGCAAGAGATTCTGGCTGGCCGGTACTACGGATTTTCTGGAGTAGGCACAGGGTCTGATAGTGGGAGAGACTAGGAGCGTCAAGCCACCGAAGTGAATCACGCACACCCGACACGTGGTCAAATTTCCGTTTCCCAGAGATGTCTCGAGCCGCGAAGTTAATCAGCTTCTGGATGCGAAGGTGATTTTTGACGGAGCCGTAGCCGTAAACAACCAGACAGTATCGGATGTGGGAGATCACGATGGCGTTGACGATTTCCGGAAGTGTTTCGGGTGGAAGGTGGGCCAGGCGAGTCAGGATGCCGCAGCATTTACGTGAGAGGGCAGTCACATGAGCGTCCCACGAGATATGCCGATCAAAGATAACTCCAAGGTTTCTTGCTCGCGGAAGTTAACCGTAAAGGACGGAAGTGAGCGAAAATTTTGTCTGGTACCGAGTGTGAGAAGCTCGAACTTGGTTACGTTAACTTTGAGGCCGTTGCTGTGAAAATAGCTGCCAAGAGAAGAGAGGGCAGACTCCATGCGAGCGATAAGCGCTGGCAGGCAAGATTTAGTTTCTGAGACTAAGACCTGGGTATCATCAGCGTACTGCACTATGAGTGCATCGGCTGCGTAGAGACTCAGGTCATTGGCAAAAGCGCAAAAGAGGATAGGGCCGAGGGACGAACCTTGCAATACTCCCTGATTGATAGCTCGTGGTGAAGAGATTTTGAGTGTGCCGTCTGAACCGGTGTAGCTAACACTCTGAGTATGATCATTTAAGTAATTTTGAAACCAAGACGTACTTATGCCGAGAGACTGGAGCTTGTTGAGAAGTTTTTCGTGATTAATGACGTCAAAGCATTTGGTCAAATCTATGAGACAAAGAAGTGAGATTTTGCCGGTGTCAAAAGCCGAAAATATTTCAGCAGAGATGCAAGTGAGAGCCGTCTCCGTGGAATGCCGCGGACGAAACCCGTGCTGGGTGGGAGAGAGCAGGTGGTTTGCGGAAAGGTAGAAGTAGAGCTGGCGTTGGACCGCCTGCTCCACTATCTTAGAAATAACCGGAAGTATAGATATGGGACGGAAGTTCGATGGGTCTGAGGGATGCCCGACTTGTAAATCGGGTGGACAAGTAAGTGTTTCCAGAGGTCGGGAATGTCGGAGGTGGTGATGCATAGGTTAATTATGTGATATTATGCAGCGATTGAAGACTGATGGGATGAAGTGAGAAAGCGCACACCCCTACTCTCGGTAAGCGAGTGGGGAGTGAGGGAGCCGGTCCGTAACTCTCCAGTTCTGCCGCTACCCTGGGTCCTACTCCGACGAAAAAGTCGTTTAAGGCATCGGCGGACGCAGATGGCAGCACCTGACCGTTAGGGCTTTTGCTCCCCACTATATCTCTGACGCTCTTCCAGACGCTCACAGGTCCCTGCTCTTTAATGCGCTTGCTAATATGCAGTTTCTTTTCTGCACGAAAGGCCGAACGTGCCAGACGGTTAACAGAGCGGTATTCTACAGAGCCATGGCCATGCACTCTCGAGGTCTCTGAGCGACGCAGGAGAAGGAGTTTGGTCTCGTCGGATATTGGTGGAGCCGTGGGATTCCGTAGGGTAATGGATTTGATAGGCGCGTGACACTGAACGGTCGGAATGACAGCGGCAAGGAATGCAGACCAAGCATCGGAGACAGTCGGGGATGAGAACACAGCGGACCAGTCTGCGGCAAGCAGTACAGTTTCGAAACTTAGCAGGTCAAATCGCTTAAAAGACCGGCACTCGATAACACGTGGCTTAAAACGCGGGCGAGGCAAAGACAGCAAGGCACGAGTAGTAAACTAATGCGGTCTAAAATGAAAAACATAAATAATCTAAAATGACTAATAAGACTAAAATATCTGCGTGAAGAAAGCTAGGCTATGTGTCCAACTCCAGTGGACACAAAGTCACTGTTCAGTCAGCCCTAACTAGGTATCTTGGTACTGGTAGGGTTAAGGGTAGGTACCTAAGTACTTAGATAATTGGTACCTAACTCATACTTCGGTTCATAAACCACACAGTTCACGCACACCTTTTCACACGAAAAATCCTCAAAAGGTACCCACCTTTTCCTAATTTCTAGGCTATACCATATCAAAAACTAAATCATAAACAAACATGTGCAAGCTATCCGCATGACCTCCGCATGTCCCAAATATCACTGTCGCATCTGCGCCGCTTTATTCCACATCATGCTTTATAGAAAAAAAAAAAAAAAAAAAATGTTCTATTCGCTTAAGAAACAGAAACGTCAATTCATTAATGCTTTTAGAACTTGAAATTTGCTATTATAATAAATATTATAAATATCATTTTATAATCTCACCACTGTCCTATTTTATACTTTAATGAACGAACGCCTGAAAAAGATTGTTATTGGACGAGCCGAAGGCGAGTTCAATAAGAAATATTTCAGGTGCGGTTCCATTAAATATTTTATCATGCAACTGTTCGCCCGATCCAATAATCCAATAATTCATGATCAAATATGGTTTTGAGTGGTATCCAATAACAAAAGTGTTATTGGATCCTGTAGAGTCCATTATCACTTTCGGTGTGTTTTTTCCTATTGGCTTCAGCATTACGATCCATAAACACATGCATTTATTGGTAAAATATGTGTAACACGTGCTGAATAGGAAATGGTCTCTCAGTTGCATGATGATGTCATATTATAGAGTTCAGTGGCGCATCCATGATGGTGTCTTTTGCGTCGCGCCACTTTCGTCCGCGGCCCATTCTTTTATCTAACTAACCACCTATTTGTATCATTCAATGCCGTCATTGAAATTTTTACACGGGTTCTGAATGACTGCAAATATTAATAAGAGCTGTTTGGCATAGTGTAAATGTTTTATTTATATTTTATTTAGATATTAGGTATTTATTGCAGGGCCTATTTTAACATGTTAACTGGGGGGGAAAATGCCCCCCCCCCCCCCCAGTGAACCGTTTTGCCCCCCCCCCCCCCCCAGTCAAGAAATGTTGTCCACCCTGATTTCAGTATTTCCATATCATTTTTCGCTTGATAGGTATTCAATTAAAATAAAATATGCTTACCTAGTGATAAATGTATACAAATCCAATGCAAATTTCATGATATTCCTAAGTTTTAGTATTTCCCAGCCAAAATAAGTATCTTTAAATTATTTCCGGAATATCTCGAATTTCAATATCCTTTGCACAATTGCTCATTAGCGGCAGAGTGGGGGAGATCGGGGGTTGTTGGATCAGGAACGTCGCCACACAATTTTGAGTGGGTTGGGGAAACATAGGCGTACACAAGGGGGGGGGGGCAAACGGGGAAATCCCCCCCCCCCCCCGTGAAGGTCTGCACGTGTCCCCTTTGGTCGAAAAAAAATGAATGTTTTTTTATTTATTTTTAAAGAGAAAAATGGTGAAAATATGCCCTTTTAAAAATATAGTGGGCCAAATCCGGTGAGTTTTTTTTGGTGGGGGTACTTTATGCCCCACTGAGTAAAAATGTCCCCCTCCTGGAGTACATCCTGGGTATACCAGCAGTTACTGGGGGGCAACTGCTGAGCCAATTGGGTTGAAATTTGGTGTGTGGCTAGGGATCTCGGAGAAAATTTTTAGTCCCCCCATTCTCGAACCCTAGATCCGCTAGTGGGTCCCGGCACGACACGGATGTTGATGTAAGTTCAAAGGTAAACCGAGGACCGTGTCCAGGTATGTCGGGCACGTAAAACTTTCGTCTCTAAAATCTGCCGGCCAACAGGAATTGCGCGATCGGGTGGTGAGGTCAGGACCTGCGCAACAAGCTCTGCTTAGCGTGGGTCCTGACCTCGGAAATCCATCCATACAAAACATGCGGACTAAATTTATTATAAAAAAAATAACAAAATAAGGACAACTGCCCATCGCCTAATTACTATTATTATTAGATGTTGAAAGACGCTGGCGGATCCAGCCTCTCTCCGTGGGGGAGGCATCTTTTTGTGGCAAAGGTACCCCATTTTTTTATCCGCGGAGTTGGGCCGGTCACCTTATTTTTGGTATTCGAGCTTAAGAAATTCACTTTTCAAATTCACAAAAATTGATTTTGTGGATTTTTCCCCGAAAAAAAATATTTGTATTGTTATTTTTGGGTCAAATACACAAAATTTCGTAGATCCGAGACACCCATTTTCAAGAGCATGTCATTTCCTTTCTTTTGACACTTTTTTCTTCAATTTGCTTCAAAACTCTATTTTCTACGATTGTTCAACAAGCATTTATCGTATTTCCACCCAAAATGGCATGACATGACGTCATTAAAACGTCATTATCTACCAAAAAACTACATCAATTTCATTTAAATTTGGTGTGAGGACGTAGAATTGATTCAGAATAATGTACTGAAAGTTTGACGTTGATATCTATCATAGTTGTCAAGTTTTCAGCAGATCCGTGAGGGAGGGCAGATTCTGCCCCCCCCCCCCCCAGCCAGGGCCTATTTTAACATGTTAACTGGAGGGGGGAGGGGCAAATGTACCCCCTCCAGTGAGCCGTTTTTCCCCACCCCCAGTCAAGATATGTTGCCCACCCTGATTTTAGTATTTCCATGTCATTTTTCGCTTGATCGGTATTCAATTAAAATAAAATATGCTTACCTGGTGATAAATGTATACAAATCCAAAGCACATATTCCTAAGTTTTAGTATTTCCCAGCCAAAATAGGTATCTTTAAAGTATTTCCGGAATATCTCGAATTTCAATATCCTTTGAAAAATTGCTCATTAGCGGCAGAGTGGGGGAGATCGGGGGTTGTTGGATCAGGAACGTCGCCACACAATTTTGAGTGGGTGGGGGCAACTGCTGAGCCGATTGTGTTCAAATTTGGTGTGTGGCTAGAGATCTCTCAGCCGCCACTTTCCCACAAGTAAGAGGTGGGGGTGCTTCTGCACGTGCGCATGTGTGCACCACGTATTTGTATCTCAGAAACTACTTCCCTGATCGAGTTGGAATTCACCATACATTTCCTTCGCGTTCGCTCGTTCATCGCCAACTACGGCGCCTTACTGGTTCAGTAAAACAAAAGTTATGGAAGAAAAATGACTGCGGAATGACCTCAGGGTGAATATATTTTACCTTGTGGAGGTCGCAGGATACAAATACCAAATGGATATTTGCATTGGCGGATCCAGAACGGGTGGTTTGGGCGAGGAGGGAATACAAAAAAGTCTCACACAATTCGAAAACGCATCGGATTTGTCTTGCTTATGCATTGATAGCTGATTTAACCCTCGCCCGGGTATGGGGGTGGATGCCACCCCTCGGTTTTTCAGAAATAACTTGCGTAGTTTCCAACCGATTACGATGAAACTTTCAGTTTCCTACTTTTGAACAATTTGACACATACTCTAATTGTGATGTTCTAACCCACATCACCAGTAACCTATGACCTTTTTCTCAAGGTCATGTCATGCGCAACTGGCGTACCGTAGTATCGATGCTTGTAACTTGTGCAGTTTGTTGTTCAGTATTTGTTGCTCAGGAACATATGCACAGGTGTTTCCAGGTGACAGTTGTGGTTTCCACTGAGATTGTGACCTCGATTGACCTTTTCAAGGGTAACCGAGGTCATTGACCTCCGATGACCTCAGATGACTTTTGTTTGGCTTCTGGCGGTTTCTGGGACAGTTTGTGCCGCTGATTTCAAATTTGGATCCATTTTACATAATTATATGTTACACTCAGACTGGTTATTGATTCAACGCTGATTGAATCGATTGGAATCGTTCAATCAAAATTCATTGAATCAACAAATAATTGATTCACCACCAGATATTTTGATTCATGAATCGTGATTGAATCAAAACCCGCATCAAATTAAGGCTGATTGAATCAAAAGATTTAACGATTCTTAACTATTTAAGTACACTGGTAAATTGTGCAAATACGTGCAGTCCCAGTGGCTACATTCATTTATACTGAAATAGTATTGCTGTAACAATGTTTTAATTATCATATATATGTATGTTTCTATTTTTATTGATTTAACATAAATTCACCACATATATTCAAATGTTGAATCAAAGGTGAATCGATTCAAATATTTGTTTTGATTCTTTGAATCGGAAAGAATAAATTCTCAAAATTGTATCCGTGAATCGAACGGTGATTGAATCATTCAGATTCCAAAATGAATCATGATAGAATCGTTCCAAAAAAGTTGAATCAATAACCAGTCTGGTTACACTGGGGTCATGGGCTTCCACAGGTCAACCGAGGTCACTGACCTCAGATGACCTGACCTGACCTTTTTGGAATTTGGCAGTTTCTAGGACATTGTGTGATGCTTATTTCAAATTTGGCACCCATTAAGCATAATGGTATGCTCATTCACGATTCTAGCTCGATACAATTCAAATTGTACGCATTTACAATTTGTATGACTTTTGGGACATTGACATGACCTCAGAGGTCACCTAATGACTCAAGACTTTAAAATCGGATATCAGCGGCTTCCTCTCGTCACAAGCAGCACGCTCGTTTTTTTTTTCTCATCGAAGCTCTAGCTCAATTAGGGGCGAAACGCTAAGGGGGGGGGGAGGGTCGTACCAAACCCCCTACCCGAACACGTAGTGATTTTGCCCTACCCGGGCGAGGGTTAAAGCTAACTTTCCTTAGTAAAGGTTGCTTAGATTTTCTTCTATATCAGGAAATGTGTCAATCTTGCGCCGATTTCAGGCGGGGGGGGGGGGGGCAATTGCCCATTTTGCCCAACCGTAGATCCGCCACTGGATCTTTGTATTTTGCAAAAGATGCGGGACTCTGGTGAAAATTCGACACATTTAGCCATTTCCTTTGGATTTATATGCATTTTCATGTTTCCCCAATGACTTATAATTGGGAGGTCACAAAATATACTTCACCCTAGGTCACCCAACCAGAAATTGCGTGTGGATAGCATGTGGGCCCACTATGGCCGCATGAGGCCCTCATGCGGCCGGAGTGGGCCCACGTGCTTTCCACACGCAATTCCTGGTAGGGCACCGTTGTAAAATCATCCGAAATAGCAGAATTGTAGGTGTTTATGACCTGATTGAATCCTGTGAGTATCTAACTGATCGGTCAAACAATGTGGCTGCGGCACGACCTTACATTTTTGG
>JAXIVJ010013861.1:0-30000 GCA_036785665.1 Chirona hameri
GCTAGAATTACGTTAACGTGCGGGGAGGGGCAGATTCTGCCCCCCCCCCCCCCTCCCAGAGATCTCGAGAACCGCTCGGTCGATTTCGATGGGATAAAACCATTCGATTCGTCATCAAAAGATCTTCCTTTTTTAACCCCAATTTTTTTGTGTTCAAAAATGGGGTACCAGGGGGCAAAAAATACCCAAATTTGGGGTGTTTTTGATTGGTTGGACCGATTTGCATGCAACAAACCTTTTTGAGCTTGAAATGTAATGGTCTTCAACATATCAAAAGACAAGTACCAAAATGAAAAACCATAGGCATATTCAGGGGATGTAAATTGTAAAATGGGGGATTTTCTGAGAACAAATATGTGCTGTTTGTGCTTATTTGGGGCGGTATGAATGTCATTATTTGCTGTAATTCGTTAAATGTAATACATTGCACATAGGCGGATCCAGGTAAACAACATGGGGGGCACCATGCATGCAATGCTTTTATCATCTTACTAATTTGAAGTTGGACCTAATTTGAGGTAAGGTATCACCTCCCATTGTTTGTACCTGAGTGCACCTCTGCCCCAAAATATCTCCCACTAGTATTTATGTATTTATGATGTATTTATGATGCATATTGCAATGAAAATGTTTCTGATGCATTTATTTCACCACAAACTTTGAAGGAAGTGTGTGCCACACAGCCACATTTGTAACACCCTCCCAAAACAGGAGACTGGAACTGCCTCTGCTTTGCCAATTTTTCAAAAATTTGACAGGACATGCGCCATTCAATTTTGGGAAAAGTCATAAAATTTCAAGATGCTAGCTCTAGTAGTTTAGGATCAGCATGCAAAAACCCACCAGGAGGGGCAGAATCTGCCCCCGCAGGGAATAGGGTTAAGATATCCTAAAAAAACAGCAAATAATTAATAGGTGCTTTCACACAGATATTAATCTTCAGACCTTCAGTATCAGCTAGCTTAAAAAATGAGAGAAAGTCACAAATTGAAGTCACAGGGGATCAGAAACTAATATTGATGTGATGAACATATCTTGATCTGCTTGCAATCAAGCTGATTCACAGTAAATTACATTGTTTGTCCTCCCCAAAAAGCGATGCAAAAAAAATGAACATCAAAGCAGCTCTGCTCAGGATAGTGCAAGAAACTGTGACAGATTTATGACTTCACTTCAAGTAAAACAGGATACCAATTGAATTGTCATGGGGCGTTATATTCATGACAATGAGGTAGGGAAAAGGTAACAACATGGTAAGGTTGAGGTAAGAAAAGGGGAAACACTGCACTCTTAACAATTGTGTTGTAAATAATCACAAAGTAAATGACACCTACCCTGAGTTGCTTGCAGATGTAGCCTCAATGCTGTGGATCCTCAGCTTATGAGCGATATCCTTGAGCTCTTGCAGGACTTTCAGTTCAGGCTTGTGGTATTCAGCCATGATGACACTTCCGACTTACTTTATCGAACAGTCAGACAGAAAATACGATGATGATGAAGTAAAACAACACTTAATATATCACTGGGAGACCAAAATTTAGACAGGAATTTCTGCACACCTGTTCGGGAGGAGGCGATCGGATCGAGAGACGCCGGCCGGCGAGCGCCAGATATCGGCGAGTGGCCTTGGACGCGGGGCCATGAATGCATTGCATTATGCTGCCATCTATTGAAAAACATAAGAACTGACTGTGCCACTATCTTACCAGTAGGAGGACTTTGGATGCTTCGCTTGAGCCATGTAGGCGATGCAGTCATTGCTTCATTCAATTACGTACATTGTGGTTGTTCTTTGTGCCTCCAGTTTATCTAGGCACCTCCTCACTGATGCATCGTATTCGCATGCATCAGTTTTCAAAGACATTAAAGCAAACGTATCACAAGCTTAGGAACACGAGGAGTGAGTTGAACCCTGCGACAATTTACGTTTTAAATCATGTTGGGGCCCTTACCACATTTCCTTGTAATATGTCACACATAATCTTATCCTGGCCTACTTTCAGAAATATTCGCTTCATAAAAGTAATGTTGTTTTGTCTTGCATCAAACGCATAGCCGTTGTTGAAGTTCTCTCCGGGCTCGCACCGCGAAGTCACTGTCGACTCTGGAGGTATCTGGTGGCCTCCGCCAGGGCCCCAGGAACACCACTACGTGGTCTTGTCTGACATCGTTCGTTGACGGGAACAGAGTTCCGAAAATGTGGTGACGTACCGCCATCAGCGCCGGGCATCGCAGCAGGACATGGTCCGGGGTTATCCGCTTCCTCCTCGCAGGCGCGGCACCAGCCCGCCGGGCAGCGTAGGTCGCTGCACTGGGCGCACCTCGGCGAGGTGTTACGGCCGATGCGGTGTAGGTACTGTGCGGATCCGGACCCATGCTCCGCGCCGAGCTGGTGTACGTCGACGGCCTCGAACCGGCGGGGGCGGGGAGCCATCCGCCCATCAGCGTGCGGTACGATCCCGCAGCTGCCACCTGCCGCTGGCGCGGTATTACGGTATTACCCATACCATACTTGGCTTTTGCCGGAGCAAGACGGCCTCGCAGACACAGTACAGTATTCGATGCGTTACACCGCAGGAACAGGTCAACACCAATTTCAGTTCGGAACAGCTGAGCACAATTTCCGCGGCCTTCCCCCCCCCCCCTCCCGCCACCGTCACAAAACACTACGCCTGCGTACACAAATAGTTTATTCGCAGCAGCACAACGCCACAAAAGTACGTCAGTCCTTCCCGTGGACGTTCTCATAAATTTGTCAGGTACACACATGCGAGTTGAAATCTCAGCAGAAAGCCATGCCTCGTCCGTCTCTGGCTTTGTGTACCCGCAGTACGCTTTGACGGTACATCATAGCCATGCCAATCATTGTATGTACCAGTATACCTCCCCCGACGGAAGTGACGTCAGCGGTACCCGGCAGTCGGCACCTGTCCACCAATACACAGTCAACAAACCACTCTCATAAGATGATCACCCGCCCACCTCTGTCTGTGTCGCCATAAACAAAAGCAAACACAGCAGCGGCAGCTCTGCACGTAAAGCGCGTCACCTCGGCCACTGTTCATACCCATGCTAACATCGCGAGCGGTCAGCCACGGGGGCAAAGAAGTACGTCGGACAGCGTAGGTCGTGACGGAGGCAAGGCATACACGCTTCCCCGCTCGGTCATGCACGAAAAGTCGTCGCCAGCCGAGGCCTGAGAGACAGTACAGGGGCCAGGATGCACTCATCCTGCAGTAACTTACACAGGACCCCAAACAGCATATGCAACGCATCGCGACAGGCGGTTTAGGTGTCATCGAACAACTTAGAGTGGTGATAAGCGAATCACCAGGCCCAGAGGTGGCGAGGTGAAACACCAGACCACGGCAGTCATCTCCGCAAGTGACCGGAGAAAAATATTGTCGCAAACGCCGCAGCCGGAGAAAAATATTGTTAACAAACTGCTCCGAGCACTCAAGTGAGTACAACTCTCATTTAAAGTCACGATTTGTCTAACTCAAAAGAAGCAGCAAGTAGTATCTGAAATCCGCACCATGCAAGCATCCCATTCGCTTCAGATAGTTCCCGCTGCAACGAGAAAGGAACACTGGACCGTCACAGCTGACCACCGCTCGGAGGACCACTGGACTCCCTCTGTCGGGCGGCCATTGCCTGGTCTGCTCCAAACCACGGGACGCCACCACCCGTATCGATACGGTGAGTCCACCAGCAACGCAGACACACACGCAGACACACGGGCAGCAGACTGGCAGCGGAGAGCGCAGTGACGTCACTGCGTCTGACGTCAGCGCTCGGCGGATGGCAGTGAACGCTGCCACACGCCGCCGGCAGCGCATACATCCGGGGGGGGGGGGGGGGGGTGGCGAAGCCCGCGGCAGTCTCCGGCCAACAACCAGACCTACGGAGACGCCGCGGCGCGCCGCTACTGTCCACAGCGCGCCACAGTCGTCTTCAGAGCACCAGTCGTTCACCGCGTACCACCGCAGCGCGCACAACCAGTCACGCAACTATAAAACTCATCACACACTGCCGTTCCATTGGGTCCAGCCAGAAGTCCGGCCAGAAGTCCAGCCAGCAGTCCTGCCAGCAGTCCAGCCAGCAGTCCAGCCACCAGTCCAGCCAGCAGTCCAGCCAGCAGTCCAGTCCAGCAGCGCTCGCCCCATGGAAGCGACCGACCCTCCCCCCGCGGGCAGCGGCGCACGCGGAAGACTGCCAGCCTACGACATGGACGAGCAGGGCATGTGTGGCGACCCCATCTGGGTGAGCACGCGGTCGAGCCACTGCAGCGGTCCGTTCAGGTGCAGCTCGATCCAGCAGGGAGTCGAGGTGACGATCTGTCTCCGGTACTCGGCGCCCCAGCCCTTCACAAAGCTGATGCGGATGGTGCACATGCGCGTCAGGCTGTAGACGGCCTCGAAACCCTGGTTCACCGACTGCGCCAGCATCGCGGCGAACTCGAGGTTGTTGAAGATCTTCAGGTTACACTCTGCAGGGGGGGGGGGGGGCGGAGAGGGACAGGTCAGCAACAGGAAATGGCAGCCTTTTAATACACTTTCTAGGACTTCAATCAACGACATGACAGTCAAGAGAAATTAAATCCAATATTTTTTTTCTACAACAAAAAAAAACATTGAGAAAACGCATTCAACAATACAACTTTACTTTAGCTGCCAGGACCGGGGAAAAATCGATAGTATATCGAAAGTTTTCTGGGCCAAACAAAGGGCACTCAACACTCAAAACAGCCGCCTTTAAATGCTGGCATACTAGCTTGCGTACGCCTGTCTCGACATTGGTCCCATCCACGAATAATTCGAGTGATTCCATTAACTTTCTTAGCTATGATGTTGGCCTTATGATGACCCCTAAGCACCCCTCGCCCCAGCAGCGTGTATCGCCTCTCGCCATGTGGCGGCGACGGAGACAGGCCGGCCGGCCAGGGTACTCACTGGTGGGTATCGCCTCTCGCCATGTGGCGGCGACGGAGACAGACCGGCCAGGGTACTCACTGGTGGGTATCGCCTCTCGCCGTGTGGCGGCGACGGAGACAGACCGGCCAGGGTACTCACTGGTGGGTATCGCCTCTCGCCATGTGGCGGCGACGGAGACAGGCCGGCCGGCCAGGGTACTCACTGGTGGGTATCGCCTCTCGCCATGTGGCGGCGACGGAGACAGGCCGGCCGGCCGGCCAGGGTACTCACTGGCGGGTATCGCCTCTCGCCGTGTGGCGGCGACGGAGACAGACCGGCCAGGGTACTCACTGGCGGATATCGCCTCTCGCCGTGTGGCGGCGACGGAGACAGACCGGCCAGGGTACTCACTGGCGGGTATCGCCTCTCGCCGTGTGGCGGCGACGGAGACAGGCCGGACGGCCAGGGTACTCACTGGCGGGTATCGCCTCTCGCCGTGTGGCGTGTGGCGGCGACGGAGACAGGCCGGCCGGCCAGGGTACTCACTGGCGGGTATCGCCTCCCGCCGTGTGGCGGCGACGGAGACAGACCGGCCAGGGTACTCACTGGCGGGTATCGCCTCTCGCCATGTGGCGGCGACGGAGAGAGGCCGGCCGGCCGGCCAGGGTACTCACTGGCGGGTATCGCCTCTCGCCATGTGGCGGCGACGGAGACAGGCCGGCCGGCCAGGGTACTCACTGGTGGGTATCGCCTCTCGCCATGTGGCGGCGACGGAGACAGACCGGCCAGGGTACTCACTGGTGGGTATCGCCTCTCGCCATGTGGCGGCGACGGAGACAGACCGGCCAGGGTACTCACTGGTGGGTATCGCCTCTCGCCATGTGGCGGCGACGGAGACAGGCCGGCCGGCCAGGGTACTCACTGGTGGGTATCGCCTCTCGCCATGTGGCGGCGACGGAGACAGGCCGGCCGGCCGGCCAGGGTACTCACTGGCGGGTATCGCCTCTCGCCGTGTGGCGGCGACGGAGACAGACCGGCCAGGGTACTCACTGGCGGATATCGCCTCTCGCCGTGTGGCGGCGACGGAGACAGACCGGCCAGGGTACTCACTGGCGGGTATCGCCTCTCGCCGTGTGGCGGCGACGGAGACAGGCCGGACGGCCAGGGTACTCACTGGCGGGTATCGCCTCTCGCCGTGTGGCGTGTGGCGGCGACGGAGACAGGCCGGCCGGCCAGGGTACTCACTGGCGGGTATCGCCTCTCGCCGTGTGGCGGCGACGGAGACAGACCGGCCAGGGTACTCACTGGCGGATATCGCCTCTCGCCGTGTGGCGGCGACGGAGACAGACCGGCCAGGGTACTCACTGGCGGGTATCGCCTCTCGCCGTGTGGCGGCGACGGAGACAGGCCGGACGGCCAGGGTACTCACTGGCGGGTATCGCCTCTCGCCGTGTGGCGTGTGGCGGCGACGGAGACAGGCCGGCCGGCCAGGGTACTCACTGGCGGGTATTTTGCAGACAGTAGCGGGGTGCCAGCCGAACCGGTGGTTACAGTTGGGCGACTGCACAAAGATGGCCGACTCGCTCAGACACTCGGCAAACACCTCCCCGCCTGCAGCAGGGGGATATCGGAGTCAGAGGTGGGTCTTCCACGACATGGACAATGGACATGGAGTCAAGAGGTGGGGTTTACATGGACAGCAACGGCGCAGACACGACACACAGCACACAGAACAAATGGCACAACACAGTACAAAGAACAGAACACGTCGCACACAGCACATGGTGCACAGCTCACAGCTCACAGCTCACAGCTCACAGCTCACAGCTCACAGCTCACAGCTCACGGCTCAGTTCACAGTTCACAGCTCACTGAACACAGCTCACTGAACACAGCTCACGGAACACAGCTCACAGTTCACAGCGCACAGCTCACGGCTCAGCTCACAGTTCACAGCTCACTGAACACAGCTCACGGAACACAGCTCACGGAACACAGCTCACGGAACACAGCTTACAGCTCACGGCTCACAGCTCCTGGCCCATAGCTCACAGCTCACAGAACACGGTACACAGCTCACGGAACACAGCTCACAGCTCGCGGAACACAGCTCACAGCTCACGGAACACAGCTCACAGCTCACAGCTCACGGAACACAGCTCACAGCTCACGGCTCACGGAACACAGCTCACGACTCATAGCTCCCGGCTCACAGCTCACAGCTCACAGCTCATAGCTCACAGCTCACAGCTCATAGCTCACATCTCCCGGCTCACAGCTCACAGTTCACAGTTCACAGCTCACAGCTCACAGTTCACAGCTCACAGCTCACAGCTCACAGCTCACAGCTCACAGCTCACGGCTCACGGCTCACAGTTCACAGAACGTACGGCATGTAAGCTGGGATCCACGGGGATCCCAGACGCGGCTCCCAGGTTCTGTCGAGAGATCCGCCGCATTCATCGTAAACATCCTTTCCTTCTCAATGCATCTATAATCATACATACGGTATGTATTGCACTAGGTATAGTAAATGACACCGCCTCCTCCCTCAATAATGTTGCCATCCACAAACCACCCGTCCCGTCATCCACCCCGTCTCCCTCACCGATATAGTAGAACCGCACTCCGTGTCCGATGTTCCTCCTGGTCTGTTCGACCACCGAGTTCCTGTTGATGTTGCTGAGCAGGCCGAGGCAGAAGCGGTCCGAGCTGCTCGGGTCGGTGAAGCCGTCCACGGTCAGACTCGGCTGCGAGGCGTGGAACGTCTCGCCGACGCGACTCGACAGCTCGTAGTAGCTGACCGAGCACCAGAAGGTCGGCTCGCAGTAGGTCACCGGCTGGGCGTCCATGGTGACCACGGCCGCCGCCGCCGGGGACGGGGGCAGGCCGCCTGAGGGGAATGATGGGTCAGAGGGGGAGGGTCTGGGGGGGGGGGGGCATTTCAACAACTCAGCTATGAAAAAAACGTATGATATGTTCGTTGAGATATACAAAAAACCACTGGCGCTTCATCATCTTCAAGAGGTGCCAGCATCTGGTTGCGATAGAACAATCAGCATCAACATCCAATTATCATTACATTCGACCACGGTCGGCACAATCTAAACAGCAGCAGCTAGTTCGTCCTCGGCGATTGTACTGGCACGGCGCGGGGCGATTTGCCCCGACACACCCTCCTGCGGCAACGCACAGGACGGTATATCCCAACCAACATAACCTGTGCGCCGTCCCGTCACCCATTCGTAGCCCGTCCCCGCTGCCGTCCTGCGCCGAACCGCAGGCAGGATGCCCGACCAACTTACCATCGTCCTCAATCCTCAATCCTCATTCTCTCGCCACACTGTTGCACCGAACTGCACGGTACCTCTCCAGTCTCCACTTACTATCGTTCCTGTCGCTGTCGCCATCCTCGGACATGAACGAGGTGGGAGGCGAGTCGGGCAGCGAAGTAGCCGGGGAGCCCATGGCGCCGGGCCCCGCGGGGGCGGCTGCCGGACCGCGGAGGAAGACGGAGCCGCCTGGGGATGCTGGACGGGAAACTGCCGCGTCAACACCGACGTGCAGTGAGGTTTTGAGATTCCGCTGAGTTGGGTATTAGTGACCTGACTGGGGAGACGAGACCGGCGGTCTCAGGCGGGCGGTAGAGGTGACCTCTGTAGTCTGCGTCACGCTGAAATGGGACACGGGGTCGGTCAGACGAATTCGGTATTTCTGCGAGAGGACAAATGGGCGGAAATGGAGTTGAGCAGGCACGCTCACCAACAGTTCCTGACTTCGCCTGTAACCGGGTTTTGTGCCTGTTGGTGATTTATCAATAAATACAAATACAAAATACAGTTGAGCTGGGTAGGGGACATAACGGTATCACCGGTACAACACAAACATGTCACACCTGGACACCTGATACTGCAATCTCCTGGTAAAGTTGTCTTATGTGCCACTTTTCGACACACACACACACACACACACACACACACACACACACACACACACACACACACACACACACACACACACACACACACACACACACACACACACACACACACACACACACACACACACACACACACACACACACACACACACACACACACACACACACACACACACACACACACACACACACACACACACACACACACACACACACACACACACACACACACACACACACACACACACACACACACACACACACACACACACACACACACACACACACACACACACACACACACACACACACACACACACACACACACACACACACACACACACACACACACACACACACACACACACACACACACACACACACACACACACACACACACACACACACACACACACACACACACACACACACACACACACACACACACACCACACACACACACACACACACACACACACACACACACACACACACACACACACACACACACACACACACACACACACACACACACACACACACACACACACACACACACACACACACACACACACACACACACACACACACACACACACACACACACACACACACACACACACACACACACACACACACACACACACACACACACACACACACACACACACACACACACACACACACACACACACACACACACACACACACACACACACACACACACACACACACACACACACACACACACACACACACACACACACACACACACACACACACACACACCACACACACACACACACACACACACACACACACACACACACACACACACACACACACACACACACACACACACACACACACACACACACACACACACACACACACACACACACACACACACACACACACACACACACACACACACACACACACACACACACACACACACACACACACACACACACACACACACACACACACACACACACACACACACACACACACACACACACACACACACACACACACACACACACACACACACACACACACACACACACACACACACACACACACACACACACACACACACACACACACACACACACACACACACACACACACACACACACACACACACACACACACACACACACACACACACACACACACACACACACACACACACACACACACACACACACACACACACACACACACACACACACACACACACACACACACACACACACACACACACACACACACACACACACACACACACACACACACACACACACACACACACACACACACACACACACACACACACACACACACACACACACACACACACACACACACCACACACACACACACACACACACACACACACACACACACACACACACACACACACACACACACACACACACACACACACACACACACACACACACACACACACACACACACACACACACACACACACACACACACACACACACACACACACACACACACACACACACACACACACACACACACACACACACACACACACACACACACACACACACACACACACACACACACACACACACACACACACACACACACACACACACACACACACACACACACACACACACACACACACACACACACACACACACACACACACACACACACACACACACACACACACACACACACACACACACACACACACACACACACACACACACACACACACACACACACACACACACACACACACACACACACACACACACACACACACACACACACACACACACACACACACACACACACACACACACACACACACACACACACACACACACACACACACACACACACACACACACACACACACACACACACACACACACACACACACACACACACACACACACACACACACACACACACACACACACACACACACACACACACACACACACACACACACACACACACACACACACACACACACACACACACACACACACACACACACACACACACACACACACACACACACACACACACACACACACACACACACACACACACACACACACACACACACACACACACACACACACACACACACACACACACACACACACACACACACACACACACACACACACACACACACACACACACACACACACACACACACACACACACACACACACACACACACACACACACACACACACACACACACACACACACACACACACACACACACACACACACACACACACACACACACACACACACACACACACACACACACACACACACACACACACACACACACACACACACACACACACACACACACACACACACACACACACACACACACACACACACACACACACACACACACACACACACACACACACACACACACACACACACACACACACACACACACACACACACACACACACACACACACACACACACACACACACACACACACACACACACACACACACACACACACACACACACACACACACACACACACACACACACACACACACACACACACACACACACACACACACACACACACACACACACACACACACACACACACACACACACACACACACACACACACACACACACACACACACACACACACACACACACACACACACACACACACACACACACACACACACACACACACACACACACACACACACACACACACACACACACACACACACACACACACACACACACACACACACACACACACACACACACACACACACACACACACACACACACACACACACACACACACACACACACACACACACACACACACACACACACACACACACACACACACACACACACACACACACACACACACACACACACACACACACACACACACACACACACACACACACACACACACACACACACACACACACACACACACACACACACACACACACACACACACACACACACCCGGACCTCCAAATCCGATTATCGCAAACTCTCCCGGTCGGCACACCTGACCACCGCACTGGAAACACCATAGTCACACCCCTATTCCTCGCCGGCACAATCCCGCCCGGCCACTGCAGCGCTCAGCGTCCCCAGCACAGCCGGGCGGCCCGGGCCGGGCCTGACAGGTGCTGAGCTCAGCACTAGAGACGTGTACACACCACAGCAGCCCGCCACCAACACAACACCCCGGCGGCGGCGCCGGCACTACGGCGGAGGGCGTGAGCCGTGCATAACACAGGGTCAGAGACATCCGGTCACAATGCAGAGGCAGCCTGGCAGATCCAATGTTCTGTGGGGTGGAGGGGGCAGTTGGGTGGGGATGGAGTGGACCAGTTGTGTGTCCATAGGTCAAGGTCAAAAGAAAAAGGTCGACCACTTGGTAGTATATTTATAATTTTCTGGGAAAATGTTGAAAAGGTGACTTGCAAAGCGAAGAGTTGAAAAGCGGTGCGGAGCGCCGGCGTTTTTGCGCCCATCTTATCCCCCATCCTTTGCACAACTTTCCCGAGTTTTGTTTTGACCCAAGATCATCTCAGGTCAGGTCACCAGGTCAGGTCAAGTGACCCCACCTCCAAAAGGTTTGTGGTCGTGCCACAGCCATAGTGTTTCACCGAGCGTTTTGAAACTCACAGGATTACATCAGGTCCAACTACCCATAATTCGTATATCTCGGATTTTCGATATCGGTGACCAAAGGTCGGGTCATTTTTGTGATCTCCCCATTATAAGTCAAAGGGAAAATATTCAAATACTTCTTTTTCAGAGGATACATATCAGATCAGTCTAATTCCCTCTAGATCATGTTATCCTGGGCCATTCTTGATGACCCAGATGCATTATTTGCTCAGTGACAGGGTCAGCTGAGGTCATCTGAGGTCACCGATACTTCTTTGCCAATAATTATTGATAGAATAATGATAGAGACGTGCAATTAAAACCATTGTGTTTGTCTTATCATGATATTTCTCCCAACATGCAATATAACCTACTTGGGTTACCATATGACCTTGAACCGAGGTCAAATTTTGAAGCTAGCCTAACCCAGTCACCATGAATATGTTTTGAAGCACCTTGACAAGAAAACATGCAGACATTACAATTATTGCCCTATCTAGTATATATATTGAATAAAAAGTTATTGAGGACACATTTTGACAAAAACAGTCAGCACAACCTTTGATGATCTCTGAGTCTGAGCCTAAATTATTGACCTGATCTGAAATTTGAGGACACCAATGATGATTTCATTTTTCAAGAGCTTCTGATTGTTTTTTTTCTCATTTGTTCCTAGCTATCATAGTTCTTCAGATATTTGGAGGTTAACAAGGTCCTAAAATGTGAACATTTGGCCTTTGATCTCTGCTGCCCTCAATACTCACCTAACCCAAAAATGACAGAATAATTGCATTATATTTTTACAAGTTATAAAACATATTTTGTTTTAATTTCCCCCACTCCTCATATAAACCGAGCAGGGCATGAGGGGCAAATAGAGAAGACTTCAGGGGCCAGTAGACTATGGGCTAATAGAGAAATTCATGGCTAAATAAAAGTAAATAGATGCCCCAAGCAGATTTGTTATTGATTTGACACTGATTGAATGAATTGGAATCGTTCGATCAAAATTCCTTGAATAAAAAAAATGATTGATTCACCACCAGATCTTTTGATTCATGAATTGTGATTGAGTCAAAACCTGCATCAAATCAAGGCTGATTGAATCAAAAGATTTAACGATTCTTAACCAGTAAAACGCCTTTTTGGGCGATGACCGAGCGGACGCCCTGGTAAAGCTAAAACAGGGTTGAAATATGAAACGGTATGGGAGCAAACGTGGTAGTAACACATAGTCCTTTAGTCCTTTTATTTAGTCCCCCATAAAAATCGCCAGGCCTCCATGCATGCCAACATAAAAATTAAGTTTGATTAAATTGTACATGATTTCCTTTCTCCAATCCACCAAAAGGGAGTACGTCCTGATCGCTGCATGCTTCAGCGTATAAAAAATTAATGCTTAGATAAATCAAGTCATTTTTGATCAATAATGATTTTTGTTCATTTCGACGTCTGCGGGTGCCTCGCGCTGTGGTACCACCCCTATCAGAACGCACCATAACAAAATCCAAATTGATTTGATGGTCCTATCCAATGGTGAAAACCCGATCTCAATCGGAACAGTGGTTGCAAAGTTATTAGCTTCCGAAAAGCGTCTGTATGGCCGGGTCAAGTGTAAATTTGTCTTGTAAGTTGACGAGAAACCTGACGGGCGCCTTGCGCCCGCTCGGTAACAATTCAAGTACACTGGTAAATTGTGCAAATACATGTAGTCCCAGTAGCTACATTAATTTATACTGAAATAGTATTGCTGTAACAATATTTGAATGATCATATGTATATGTATATGTATGTATTGACATCAACAGACACTCCACGAATAAGCGTGGCTATTACGTGTCATAAGTCGGTTAAATAAAACAGTAGGGAAGTTACAATTGTCACGATGGGAAACCAAGCAGACTATCACGCAGACGTACACACAAAAACACACACACACACACACACACGCACGCACGCACGCACGCACGCACGCACGCACGCACGCACGCACGCACGCACGCACGCACGCACGCACGCACGCACGCACGCACGCACGCACGCACGCACGCACGCACGCACGCACGCACGCACGCACGCACGCACGCACGCACGCACGCACGCACGCACGCACGCACGCACGCACGCACGCACACACACACACACACACACACACACACACACACACACACACACACACACACACACACACACACACACACACACACACACACACACACACACGCACACACACACACACACACACACACACACACACACACACACGCGCGCGCGCGCGCATAGTCACTTATTGCCGAAAGAAAGACCGGGCCGCCCGTTTGAAACGTGTCGGTTCCAGCCCCCTCACATCATCAGGCAACGCGTTCAGGAGCGATGTCGCACGGTACGAAAACGAACGCTGCCCGGCCGCCGTTCTCATGGCAGGCGGGCACAGGTACTGGTCCTGTCGCGTGACACGCTCACAGGGCCGCGCATCAGCGTAGGTGCGGAATGAATGGGCGAGGTCCGCAGGCTCACCCAGCACATATGCTTTATGAGCAACAATCGCCGTCTGGTAATCGCACATCTGGCAAGGCGCGAGGAGGTTCAGGTCATCCCGCGCGCGAGACACATGATCATACTTTATGAGTCCAGTAACGACCCTGGTTGCAAAATTCACAACTTTCATCAGTCTGTTGTCGTTAGCAGCCGAACCATTGCCATATACAGAGATACAGTATATCACGCGCGAGACGACCAGACCGCGCACAATAGTTAGCATCACGCTCTGCGGGAGGAAGTGCCTCAGGTGGCGGAGACCGATCAGGAGGCCGACACACTTTCGTACCACGTCACTGACATGTGCGTCCCAGCTAAGGTGGCGGTCAAACAGCACGCCGAGGTTTTTAACGAACCGGCTCTCCTGGGTGGTCTCCCCACCGACCCGCACGCTGACAGCTGAGAGGTCGCGGCCCCGCGGGTGTTCTGCCGGGTGCTAAGGAGAAGGATTTTCAGTTTTGGATGCGTTGAGTTTAAGTCCGTGTGCATGGAACTACGATGATAAGGAGGACAGTGTAGTCTCCATGCGTAGGATGAGGCTAGGAAGGTTGCGTTTGACATCGGATAAACCTGGGTATCGTCAGCGTACTGGGTCACATGAGCGTCCGGCGCGTGCAGGCTGGGGTCGTTGGCAAAAATAGTGAATAACAGAGGACCAAGGGCTGATCCCTGGAAGACACCCATGGTATTGGAAAGAGGCTTGGAGATCACTCTGTCGCCAGAAGGGGAAGAGATGCAAACTGAGTATGACCGATGAGATAGGATGAAAACCAGACCGGGTCAATCCCATAGAGCTGGAGTTTGGAAAGAAGCTGTGAATGAGGAATAACGTCAAAGCATTTACTAAGGTCCAAGAGGCACAAAAGAGACATGTCCATGGTCCATGTTGGGAAAAGATGCGGTTAGTGATGGAGAGCAGAGCGGTTTCTGTGTAATGGCGGGGCCGAAAACCATGTTGGGATGGGGAGAGGAGATGATTATCGTACATGTAGACAGACAGCTGGCGCTGTACCACACGCTCGACGATTTTGGCCATGATGGGGACTACAGAAATAGGACGATAGTTAGAGACTAGGGTTGGGTCACCGGATTTGAAGATGGGATGAACCAGAGAGTGCTTCCCTGAATCGGGAAAGTCGCATGAGGTAAGGCAGGTATTGACAACATGGAGCAGGACAAGGCCGATGGCGTCAAAACAAAGGAGCAGGATACGAATACAAATATCGTCAGGTCCACACGCACCAGAACGCTTCACGGAGAACACTACCTCCCGCAGCTCGGACAGTGTCACCCCGGTAACACGAAAACCGCAAGTTCCTACCCGTGGTAGACGGCACGAAACATCGGGCAGCACCCCGAGACTAGCGAGGCCGGCCGCGACACGCGGGCCGACATTAATAAAGAAGCTGTTCATTTCATCCGGTGTGGCAGCAGGAAGGTCGGCAGTGCTGCTCCGTTTACCCGCGATTAACGGGCGGACAGTGTGGTACAGAGAACTGCTCCCCTGATCTCGCAGTCTCTCCTCTATGTCCGCCCGGCAATAGCGCCTGATCGCCGACCTGACCCTCCTTTCTAAATCTCGGAAGGCCGGCGATCTCCCCTCACGGCGCAGCTCGCCCCTCCGCTGTGACATTAGGTCCAGGGTCCCCGGGGTGACAGCTGGTGCACAAGGGTTCCTAACCGAAATATATATATATATATATATATATATATATATTCATTTTTATTGATTTGGCGTAAATTCACCACATATATTTAAATGTTGAATCAAACATGATTCGATTACAATATTTTTGTTTTTGATTCTTTGAATCAGAAATAATACATTCTCAAAATTGCCTCCGTGAATCAAATGGTGATTGAATCATTCAGATTCCAAAATGAATAATGATTGAATCATTCCAAAAAAGTTCCAAAGAATAAATAACCAGTCTGGCTCCAAGTATGCACACTTATGTATAAATAAAGGTTACATAAGGAAATATATGTGAATAGAGGTCAAACAGGTGATATTGATCTATTCTTGCATTGATACATTGAAACTATAAGGACTTGCAGTTGTATGATTAACCATATCATATCACCACACCATAACAAGTTGAAGTTAGATAACACTCCTGAATTGCTCCAAAACTTAATAATTAAGGCATAACCATCTCATGATACTAGTGATATTTTCATTCTACTTTACATTCATAAATTAGGTACACAACCTCATTAGATATATCACAGACATTAAGGTTGTTTCACACCATTTTGTACAAGTTAATCACATAAACTTTCCACACACAATGTGGCAGTGTGTTGGGGTTGAAGGGCAGCATAACTACTGCAGTCATATGTGGTGCCATTTCCATGGACATTCTCATCTTTGCCATTGCTTTATATATTGTCCGTTTACTGGGCATATTCATTTTTCACTGAAGGTTGCATTATCACAGTGAATCACCATAACACCAGACACATCCTAATGCCTGACTTGTCATGTTATTAGCGATGTGTAGTGTGTCAGTATTGTCTACAAAGCCAATAGCATGAAAAGTCATGTTAGGACACACCCAGCATTATAGTTGTTAATGCTACTTTAACTTGAACAAAAGTTACCCCTGGTATAACCAGACAACTAAGGGGCTGCCACAGGCTTGACCAAGGACTAGATGGCACTTCCTTTGCCAGAAGGTGAACCAAGAAGACTAGTGTAAACCAACTGGACAAAGAGGGTCAAACTGGCAATAATCCCACAGTGTTTTAGATGTTACAAAACAACTATTTGGTCACTATGCATCTTTCAAGACACTATTATGTACCTGTCATGTTATTTATAATGTATCTTGTACTTGTACTTATAGTACAGGACTATAAGGAGGACTAGATGCCTGTCTTGCCCGTCTTTACATCTCTTGGTTGTTTTTATGCCTCAGTGGATAATTCAAAAGGGTACGCTTTCCTTGACCATATGTGGCTTCAGTGTTTTGTCGTCTATCCTGGCACCTCGTACATGATGTCTGCCCAGTAGTGGTCCAGGCGGTTCAACCTAACAACATAGCCTAACAACATAATCTTACCTAACAATGTTGGAACAAAAATATTTCCGAGAGATCACGACTGTGCTCACACACCACAATCATAAACATATCTACGTAATCCAGTGTCTACTTGGAAAAATCAGGATCTCCCATGACGTCATTGGAACAAAGCAGATCCACTGAGCCAGCAGACCCCTGAAGAATGCTCCACTACCCTAACCTAAAATACTGCAGCTACAATTTAGTAGCGATGTTCAAATTGTTCCTGTGACATCATCATTTGATCTTTATCTTATCAAATAAAACAGGAACGGTCAGCCAGCTGGTGTGTAAACAAAGTTTGGCGACGGGAGAGGCAACAGAAGGGTCATACCGACCATAAACCCACAGCGTTTTAGATGTTACAAAACTTAACTATTTGGTCACTACGCATCTTTCACAACACTATTATGTATCTTTTATGTTATTTAGAATACATCTTACCTAACAATGTTGAAACACAAATATTTCTGGAAGCTGTCACGACTGATCGTCCACCACGATCTGCGCCATATATATGCAGATAGATATATTGATGCAGGAAGATACACAGGAAAAATCAGGATCGTCCATGACGTCATTGGAACAATGACTGTATATTTTATGAGTGAAAATGCTGCCAAATAATAACCTAACCTAACCTACCAATTAAGTCTGGTTGAGCGGCCTACTAGTCTGTTCCAATTAAGTCTGGTCAAGCAGACTACTAGTCTGTTCCAATTAAGTCCAGTCAAGCGGTCTACTAGTCCGTTCCAATTAAGTCTGGTTGAGCGGGCTACTAGTCCATTCCACCTAATCCTACAGCGTAAATAAGTTCTGTGACGTCATAGCCAGACTGCCGTGAACAGTGTCTATACTTGTCATATCAAGGTCGGTCGTCGTCAGCTGGCATGTAAACAAAGTTTGGCGACAGGCGAGGCAACGGAAGCGGTGAGATATTAATTATTGAAGTTATAATTAGTTATAGTGCAAAATGTCTTTGGGAAGACATCCATAGTTACTAAACATGATATTTGCTATCAATTGGTAGGTATATTATAGGGATTAACTAATAACTAATGGTGGGTTTGTGGCTAAAATCACTGACAGAAGTGGCAAGATATGAATTATTGAAGTTAGAATTAGTTATAGTGAAAAATATCTTTGGGAAGACAGCCATAGTTACTAAATGTGATATTTGTTATCAATTGGTAGGTATATTATAGGGATTAACGAATAACTAAGGGCGGGACAAAGACCAGTACAGCACAGAACCCCTTGTACTTGCCACCTGGCACTGACAGAGCTCATCAATATGTGTACAAATGAGGATGTGAAGTCAATGGGCCCATTCCGTTCACATTTCAATTATTCACAATCTTCCCTGAAACAGGCTCAAGCTTAGTATTGCAAAGTGTTATGCACCTTCAATTAAAGCTAAAATCACAGTAGTGTAGGCAATAACACAAATGCAATACATGTAGTTCAGTTGAAGTGCAAGGTCACCACGACAGGCTTTGCCAAATTGAAATGAATGCAGAAGGCTGACGTTATATCCCACCGATAATCGAATGAATCCTCTACTAAATTCATACCTGGCACAAATTGTATATAAATTCACAGTTATTCAACAACTTCGATCGTTCAAAGTGTTAAAAATGAATATTAAACCAGACAATTTGAATTGTATTAATGAAATTGAAATCACCCACGCATCAATCACGGAAATTCGGATAACCGAAACCAGTGACCTACGTCCAAGGCTATGTAAACCAGGTAGACCGCTCCGGCCGAAAAAGTGGCGACAACTCGTAATTTAGTTGCAACGACCCCGCAGCTGCTGTGACGCGGATGAGGGTCTCGCGGCCGGCCGGCCGGTCGCCTACGTAGGGTTAACGCGTAGACCCCTCCCGATTTTTTGTCGCTTGGTTCCTTTGTTTGTCGGCTGATTTGTAAACTTAAGATGTCTATTTACCACAAATTAAGCGTTGTATTGGGTGCCGTTGCGAAAATTGCAATCCGACCCAAACTTTTTAAGTTATGGGCCGGAACAGTTTGCAGCCTGGTGATTCCGGCCGGCCGCGTACTCCCCCCGTTTTTTTTCCCGCTTGGTTCCTTCGTTTACCGGCCGATTGTTACACTTAAGATGTCTATATACCACAAATTAAGCGATGTATTGGATGACTTTGGGAAAATCGCAATGCAACCCATTTTTTTTTTTAAGTTATGGGCCGGCAAATTCCACTGACCGGCGATTCCGGCCGGACCGCCGTACGTAAAACGCCAACGCGCACGTTCCTCCGGTGAGTGTCGCCTTATTTTTTCATTTGCCGACCTATTGTTACAATTAAGATAACAATCTGTCACAAATTGAACGATGTATCTTATGCCGTTGAGGAAATTGTCATCGGACTCAAACTATTTACATTTTGAGCCGGCAAAGTTAAAGGAAATAGTTCACCTTCAACATGGGGTTTTGAACTGAAATAGCAGTTTTGTAGCCCGTGTTGAGAAATCCTTATCCGCAACTTGTCTTGGCTGAAAAGACTCTCCAGCCGAAGATATTTGACTTTTTGACGAAGAAATGCGGTGCATATATGATGTACCGTACCGTCTGAAAGTGCCAGCACTGCCAGGGAGCATTCGCAGACAAATAACGCACACCATAACATTAATAATTTACGACCTTCTGTCCTGAATTGGCGCGATGTAGGACCATTTTTGAAAAGAAAAAAAGAAACTGTATTACAAAATATAGTAAAATCGTGTTCTGAAAAATGTTCCGAAGGTGAACTATTTCCTTTAACCGTCCTTTGGCTCACGATGGCAGACCGGACAGCCACCACATACAATACTCAAACAGTAATAACACTCAAATAGTCTGAATTTAAATAATGCGGCCCATATTAGGGCTAAGGAAAAATTGCACTAGGCTTACTTGATAAATAAAACAAAGTTGCTGATATAACAGTTGACAATTTGCGATGATAACGTCTGACAGTTCTTGGCAAAGGCTAAAGCATACCCACAAAATAGATACTCTCATCTTTTTTGACGAGTTTCATGAAAATCTGATTAGATAAGTCGATTGTCAAATGCATTCAAGCAATTCAAAGTAACTGTTCAAAATTACACTTCCCGCCCGCGTCTCCGCACCACACCATCCCGCCCGCTCACCGCGTCTCCAGCCGACGCCGGCCCACCAGGCGCCGCCATTGGCGGATCCAGAACGGTGGTGGTGGGGGGAGGGGAACGTTTTCTGGGGGGGAGGGGGGGGGATTGCAAAAAGTCTCACACAATTCTGAAAACTCATCGGATTTCGCTTGCTTATGCATTGATAGCTGATTTAAAACAAACCGTCTAGTAAAAGTTGCTTGGATTTTGTTCTATATCAGGAAATGTGTCAATTTTGCGCCGATTTCAGGTTTGTCTAGAAGTTTGTCGGGGGGAGGGGCATGGCCGCCATACCCTCCCCCTGGATCCGCTAGTGGGTGCCGCGGCGAAACGCAATGTGTTTTTGCCTGTGGAGACCAGTGCAGAAAATCCGAGATCTTTGGTCACAGCCCAGTCACGGCCACGGCATGAGCTGGCAAGTCACAGCTTTAGTCACGGCGCTGCAATGCTAACCCTATGGCGCTGGCCTTGCCAGTCACAGCTTCAGTCACGGCCGTGACCAGGTCTGGTCCCAGCGCTGGGACGCTGGGACCAGAATTCTGCAACTCTAGTTGCCTGGCAACGCACGCGCCAGGGCGCTGTACGTGGCAGGAGCTCTCCCGCCCCGTGCGGTCTCTAAATAGTAAATACGTCGCGTTACATCGCATCAGAATTAATTGACCTTTCACATATACATTTGTATAACTCTCAACGTTTTCTCAAACTAGGAAAAATCCTCGAAAAGCTCCTAGACACCCATGCCCTCCGCACGGCGCCATGCAATTAACGTTACGTAAGCAAATGATGTTCGGCTATTCTGACCCTCATCCTCGTCATCAGCCGTCGACCAATGAGCGTGGAGAGTGTCAGACGCTGATTGGCCAAAAAGCTGTTGGCAGCAAAACCTGGCTCATGAGCAGATGCGTGAACAAGACTAAGCTGCGGACGTTGCTAATATTTGTCGCCCTTTTTCCCCATGTTAAATAGGCGGAGCGGACCCCCCTGCCTACGTCCTACATGCGTACATAACACAAACAACAAACACAAAATTTGACGCAGCAAATGTCTACAACAGCTGACTCAATTACTACCAGATTAGAACTACCATATCCTCCATATCCTCTGTTCCTCTCCCTCTACCGCGTATATACATCGGACAACTGATTTACGCCAAGCGCTCGCTGCGCTGTGGCATTAAAACCTCATTATCTCCCAAAGTACGGCATGAATTTCAGCGAAATTTTATAGGAAGACGTGTAGTTGATGCAGCATAAGGTACTGTAAGCTTCATGTCGATATCTATTATGGTTTTTGGAGTTACAGAGAAAATCCGTCATGGGGCAGATTCCACTCCCGACCCCTGTAATTCCTGTAAAGATTAGGTCAGGCTCGATTATGTTATAATAATTGTTTCCTAACACACCCGGAAAACGAACGTCAGTTGTCTACGAAACCCCAAAACCCCCACATCCCCCTGGTAGTGCCGCAGCTCAGCGAGCGCCTGGCGTAAATAAGTTGTCTGATGTATTTACGCCCCTCCACCAACGTTTTTTTTATTGGAATTATTTTTAAAATACGCATAAATTGTATTCTTGGCTCTAATGTTTTCTTTACTTACTCTCCGAATTTTAAATAAAAGGATTAATTTAAGTATAACTTTTGTGTGTATTTTTGTATTTAGAGAATGGCCAAAACATGCATAATTTGGGGTTTCCATGGCAACGATGGCTTCCCCCAGCTGATTCACAGCTGATTTAATGTTTACGTTGCGTTGTGTGCAAGGCCATATATAGGGTTGTGTGCGAACCAAGTGCGAACTAAGGTATGTCAACGGGATTTGATTTAAACATTCCCCGAACCCCGAAACAAGACGCTACATCAGGCAGTTAGTCTAATCCGGCAGCCAACATAGGTAAGAGACAATTCAAGTTCGGTTTATTTGGTCATGAAAACATATTCTTTAGCGATTGTGTTGGATTATTAAGTTTGGTAAGGGTTGCCAATGGTTAATACCCCCTTACGTTTCTTAGATGTTTCGTTTAGGACCTGTCCAGAGCTTGGAAGCATGACGCATCCGATGTTACCTTTCATATCTAACGCTGATCCGCAAAGTTCAACAAAAAGTGGGTGTGCACTGTGCAGTACTGGTTAGACGACGGATCCCAGCATATCTTTATTGATTTATTTTGGCTTCACAGCTTTTGGTGGTGTAATCTTTCCTTTCCTGCTCGCGTATCGTATTAATGGCAGGGTGGTATATTGCCGAGGAGTGTCCCGCTATCAGCCCACTTGTGTGTTTGTTATGATTGGAAATTACTGCGACGTTCCAAATTCCATAATGATGATGTTACCGCGTAACAATTTAACTTCCCGCCAGCTCAATGGTTTCGAAGATGACAGGGAAGGACAAGGACACGGTGACAATCAAAAAAGTAACTGTTACTACACCCGAGAACGTGTCCTCGTCGAGCGAGGAATCTTCCTCGGAGGAGGAGACCAATGATCGTTTTAACGATCCAGCTACCGATCTGCCTGCCGACTACTGGCAAATTCAGAAGCTCGTCAAATATCTGAAGGTGGGAGGCGGAACAGTGCAAATATTGCAAGAAATGGACGTATTGAGTGTGTTTGTAATTTGTATGTCTTATTACAAATATTGGTCGCCAAAATAAAATCGACAACCCGATATTTACTGTGCAGGGGCTCCGCCACAGGGGGGACGGGGGGACGTGTGTGCCCCCCGCCCCCCCAACATTTTCAGATTTTAACATTACGCCTATTGGCGTTGCATGAAAAGAATCGACTTCAGAATCCCTCCGTCCCCCCCCCCCCCCCCCCACACACACACACAAAACTTTCGGAAGGTGGCGGCGCCCTTGTTACTGTGCTATCGTTCTTGCTACTAACACGCCCCCAAAACGTAACCCTACAGTGAACGGCAGACCGCAGTTGGGACCCTAATTGCCGGCAATAACTTGAATGCATCAACTCATGGCATGAGCGAATTTCTCGCAATGGACGTTACAGGTCCTGCCTTAATTTTTATTTTAAAGGTCAGTTAGTGTCAAACGAAAAATTAGGGTCCCAAACGGTCTGCCGTTCACAGCAGTCGGTACTTCCGCCCTAAACTACTGGCCGTGCTGGTATCAGGAGTCCGTCCTCTGCCGCAGAGTTGCCAGTGTCGGTGTGTGATTCGTGATATCCCCCGTCTCCCGGCGGCAGGCAGGCAATCAGACGGCCACGGTGATCGCACTGTGTGCTCTGCGGGACCACCCGATCGACCAGGAGGTGTGTCAGCTGGCCCTGCGCGATGTCGGAGGCCTCGAGGTGCTGCTCAACATCCTGGAGACCAACGACGTCCGGTGTAAGGTCCGCTAACGTCCGGTGTAAGGTTCTCTAGCATATAGACTAGCGACGTCCGGTGTAAGGTCCGCTAACGTCCGCTAACGTCCGCTAACGTCCGCTAGCATACATACTAGCGACGTCCGGTGTAAGGTCCGCTAACGTCCGGTGTAACGTCCGCTAGCGTGCATACTAGCGACGTCCGGTGTAATGTCCGCTAACGTCCGCTAACGTCCGGTGTAACGTCCGCTAGCATGCATACTAGCGACGTCCGGTGTAAGGTCCGCTAACGTCCGGTGTAAGGTCCGCTAGCATACATACTAGCGACGTCCGGTGCAAGGTCCGCTAACGTCCGGTGTAACGTCCGCTAACGTCCGGTGTAACGTCCGCCAACGTCCGGTGTAACGTCCGCTAACGTCCGGTGTAACGTCCTCTAACGTCCGGTGTAACGTCCGCTAACGTCCGGTGTAACATCCGCTAACGTCCGGTGTAAGGTCCGCTAGCATTGACGCTAAACAACAACGTCCGATATAAAGTCCACTAGCGTTTGATGTAAGGTGCTAACATGGTACATTAGCGAAGTCCGCCTCAGATATACTACATGGTTCACTCAACCAACGCTTACGCACAGTGGCGGATCCAGAGGGGGGGGGGGGGGGGGGTCGTAGGGGCTGAAGCCCTCTGCCTTAGAAAACGGCGCCCTCGGGCACCGCGACGCCGTTCTTGCAAAGGCTCCGTCGGTAATGTTGCTGTGCACGCGAAACCGGAACCATCCCGGCGCGTACAGGTTGAGGATGAACGTTCCAACGAGGATGAATGTTCGAAGGGCCGCTTTGGACCGCACGGCACATGTGGTACAGATACTTTTGATCCTGCTCATCTTTCGGCATATCTCGTCTGGAATGTCTTCGACTGGACCACTGACTGCAGCGTACTGTACCGCGGGCCGTGCCGGGCGGCCTGGTGCACTGACTGCAGCGTACTGTACCGCGGGCCGTGCCGGGCGGGCTGGTGCACTGACTGCAGCGTACTGTACCGCGGGCCGTGCCGGGCGGCCTGGTGCACTGACTGCAGCGTACTGTAGCGCGGGCCGTGCCGGGCGGCCTGGTGCACTGACTGCAGCGTACTGTACCGCGGGCCGTGCCGGGCGGCCTGGTGCACTGTCTGCAGCGTACTGTACCGCGGGCCGTGCCGGGCGGCCTGGTGCACTGTCTGCAGCGTACTGTACCGCGGGCCGTGCCGGGCGGCCTGGTGCACTGACTGCAGCGTACTGTACCGCGGGCCGTGCCGGGCGGGCTGGTGCACTGACTGCAGCGTACTGTACCGCGGGCCGTGCCGGGCGGCCTGGTGCACTGACTGCAGCGTACTGTAGCGCGGGCCGTGCCGGGCGGCCTGGTGCACTGACTGCAGCGTACTGTACCGCGGGCCGTGCCGGGCGGCCTGGTGCACTGTCTGCAGCGTACTGTACCGCGGGCCGTGCCGGGCGGCCTGGTGCACTGTCTGCAGCGTACTGTACCGCGGGCCGTGCCGGGCGGCCTGGTGCACTGACTGCAGCGTACTGTACCGCGGGCCGTGCCGGGCGGGCTGGTGCACTGACTGCAGCGTACTGTACCGCGGGCCGTGCCGGGCGGCCTGGTGCACTGACTGCAGCGTGCTGTAGCGCGGGCCGTGCCGGGCGGCCTGGTGCACTGTCTACAGACACGCCGGAGCATGTCATGCTCAACTGCCCGGCCCCCATGGGAGTCCGACTGAGACACCTGGGGTCCATCTACCCGAAACCCCAAGAGGTCCGGAGCAGCGGAGTGGTGGGCGGTGACGGCCCTGGGTGCCGCCGCCAGGCACCTCCGAGCCACGAGGCTTCGCAGGAGTAATCCTGCCGGAGGGAGACAACAGCTGCAGCGTCGGCACTGGATACCATAGGAACGTCATTGCCCCAGGCGAAACACATGTCCGCAACATGTGAGGAGTTGTGCCAGCCGATCCGTCTCACAGCGGAAATCCCATATGATAATCCCAAATGATATATGGGACGCGTTTTCACCGGATACGTCCTTGTCCCGTGCGGACAGTCTTTCGATCTCATGGGCAGCCGGCACCCGATGTTAGCTAAAGCGGCTAACGCCGCGAGGCCAATGGAGGCTGCAATGCCGGGCGCCAGTGTGTTTGCTTTCAAACTATGCAAGCGCGCAAACTGAAAACATCCAACGAAAAAAAAGGTGATTTTAGTGGTGCACAGACTACAGAGCAGGTGTCCCATACCCGGTGCATGTGCAAGTTTATTTTCGTCCCATGTCCGCCCCTGTAGCTCAGTTGGGAGAGCGCTGGGCTTCTGACCTCACCCGGTAGTGGCAGCCCGGGTTCGAGTCGCTTCAGCGCTCGCTATTTGCCCCTGACTGGGATGGCCTGTGGCCGGTGGCAGCGGTCGCACTCAAGGTCAGGTGAAGTCAGAGGGCAGGGAGGACCGTGTCCAGGTATGTCGAGCACGTCAAACTTTCGCTTCTAAATTATGCCGGACGCCAGGAATTGCTTGATCGGGTGGTGGGGTCATGGCCTGAGCAACAAGCTATGCTTAGCGTGGGTCCTGACCTCGGAAATCCATCCATTCAAAAACATTCGGACTAAAAAAAAAATGTAAATGTCCATGATGCTCCACAGAAACGTTTTCAGCATCGGTCACCGATTTTTTACGCGATTTGGTCCTAAGGTCAAATCGAACCTCCTGCTTTCAAAAATCATGTCCATTTTGACCTTATTGGTCTCATTCAAGATCAAATTCAAGGTCAAACGACGGGGAACGCTGTAGCGCCCAAAATTACCGTCCGATCGCGACAAAATGGTCTCACGATTCCTTGTGCCCAGTTCCAAGATGGCAATAATGTTCAGAATTGTGCCCTGTGACCTTCAAGGTCAAGTCCGTGACCTTCAGTGTCAAAGGACGGGGAACGCTGTAGCGTACAAAGTTACCGTCCAATCGCGACACAGATGGTCTCAAACGATTCCCCGTGCCTATTTCCAGAATGACAAGCATTCTTAGAATTGTGTCCTGTGACCTGCAAGTTAGCGCCCAATGTTGGGCGCTACAGCGTTCCCCGTCCTTTGACCTTGAAGGTCACGGGCGGGGAGCAACTCTAAGAATGCTTGTCATCCTGGAAATGGGCACGGGGCATCGTTTGAGACCATTTGTGTTGCAATCGGACGCAAACTTTGTGCACTACAGCATCCCCCGTCTGTTGACATTTAATTTTACCTTGAAGGATATCTGTAAGGTCAAAATGGACCTGATTTTGGGAAACAAGAGGTTCGATTCGACCTTGAGACTAAATGTCGTAAAAATCGGTGACCGACGCCGAAAACGTTTAATAATTCCCTTGGATTGGCGCGACCCCAATAAGAACGACTCAACTGTCGTAACACAATATTTTGCTTCTTGTTTATCGACGTATGCAACTCAGTTTCCCGATGTTGCGACAATATATTTGTCTTGCTTCTCCGGGCTACATGTAGTTAGCCCGAATAAAACAAAAGTCGTGTGAATCTTGTGAATCATGTGAACCTACGTATACCACAGTCGGACCTTCTGATCATGCCACCAGACTTGCAAAAGGGTCTCGCGCCCCGCTGGGGTATTCAGCCGAACGCGCCCCGCTGGGGAGGCATATTCTGCACCCCTCGTTATCTTCCGAACCAATAACCGCAGCGAGACGCGCAAGGGGAAATAAAAAGCTCTCAATGAGACGCATGTAAAGCAAAATGTCAAAATCGAGGTATTTGGGTTGATTTGCTATACTTTCCATTTAAAGCCTTATTTGAGACTATTAGGGCACAAAGTGCTCTCAGAGGCATAATACATCTTCCGTATAAGATAAATTGTGTTTGTAAGCAAAGGTGTATTATGAGATAATTATTTAGAAAGAAATGTGTATTATGAGGCAGGTCAGAAAATATCGCTATTGGCAAAAAGTCTACGAAAGTCATGCGACACATGTTTTATGGGTTATTTTACACTTATAATTTGATAATAGTAGCCATTGTCGCACCCTGACCCCATATAATGGCCCTTAGGTGAAGTTGTATGTCTTCAGGTCGAAGTCAGGTTGCATAAGGTCAAAATTTGAAATTGATTAATATAAATAAAAAGTCATGTTTCCAGACCAGTTTGTCTAATAAATACAGTGGTGGCATTGATTTGCCGGTATCTGATAATTAAAAGCCATAAAATGCAATAAAAAAACGTCATGAGTTAATCATACTTGGGAGCTATTAGTCGGTCAAATAAAAACTTTGCAATTTGGTGTGGGTATCGTTCATACTTCGTTATACAATATACATTCCGTTTATTTTTTATATCTTTGACAATTTAGATTTTGTGGAATTTTGCCTAAACAAATTCGTTGTTTTTATTTTTGGGATGAACAAACTTTAAAAAAAATGAAAATCGAGATAGCCATTTTAAAGAGAATGACAGTTTCTTTCATTTGACGTTTTGTATTTGCAATTTGCTTTATAACTCGATTTTCTACGGTTTTTCAAACATTTATCGTTTTCCTCCAAAAATGGCATGACCTGACGTCACTAAAGTGTCATTATCTCCCAAACTACATCACCAATTTTAATGACATGTTGAAGAGAAGTAGAATGGATGCAACATAAGGTACGGAACGTTTCACGTCGATATGTAGTATCATAGTTTTCAAGGTATTGAGAAAATCCGGGAAGGGCAGATTCTGCCCCCCCCCCCCCCCCCCGGGGGCGCGGGTTAACCCGCGCCGTGCCGGTGCTCGGCGCCACCCTCAGCGTGCCGAAGGGGGGGGGGGCGTTTCGACGCCCCCCCCCCCCCCCCCTCTAACTCGGCTCCTATGGGATGTCGACAAAAACCGAAAATACTGTTCGAAAGTTCGTCAAAATGCATTTTTAAACTATTTCAGGCATTTTTTTCTCTCAGGTCAATATTGAGGTCGCCAGAGATCATCAAGGGTCAGATTTTCCAGTTTTAGGACTTCGCTCCAGAAACCCCCAGATATCAAAGGAACTATGATGCTATGAATAAACGAGAAGAAAACAAACAATGTAAAGCTCTTGAAACATGCAATCGCCATGGTGTCCTCAGATTTTAGCTCAGGTTAATAGTTTAGGCTCCAGAGCTCATCAAATGTCAAAAGGCATTTTTTTTTAGCAAAACAGTTTTCGTAAATATATGTATTTGTATCTAATAGAGATAGGGCAATAATTTTGACGCCATCGTATGTTTCTCGTCAAGGCACTTCGCATCATATACATGATGACCAGGTTAGGTCAACTAAAAAAAAAATGACCTCAGGTCAAGTTCAAGTGGTGACCCAATTAGGTCATGTTGCACATTGGAAGACGT
>JAXIVJ010013861.1:35000-36032 GCA_036785665.1 Chirona hameri
TGTGTGTGGGGGTGTGTGTGGGGGTGTGTGTGGGGGTGTGTGTGGGGGTGTGTGTGGGGGTGTGTGTGGGGGTGTGTGTGGGGGTGTGTGTGGGGGTGTGTGTGGGGGTGTGTGTGGGGGTGTGTGTGGGGGTGTGTGTGGGGGTGTGTGTGGGGGTGTGTGTGGGGGTGTGTGTGGGGGTGTGTGTGGGGGTGTGTGTGGGGGTGTGTGTGGGGGTGTGTGTGGGGGTGTGTGTGGGGGTGTGTGTGGGGGTGTGTGTGGGGGTGTGTGTGGGGGTGTGTGTGGGGGTGTGTGTGGGGGGTGTGTGTGGGGGTGTGTGTGGGGGTGTGTGTGGGGGTGTGTGTGGGGGTGTGTGTGGGGTGTTGTGGGGGTGTGTGGGGTGTGTGGGGGTGTGTGGGGTGGGTGGGTGGGTGGGTGGGTGGGTGGGTGGGTGGGTGGGTGGGTGGGTGGGTGGGTGGGTGGGTGTGTGTGTGTGGTGTGTGTGGTGTGTGTGTGCCACCGGACCCGCCGTACACGCGTGTGTTGCGGCACAGTGTTTCTTCTATATGCAGTGTTTCATGAATTGATTCGATCACGTCCTGCCATGTAGCTGCAGTTAGTCAGCTGGGTGTGCCGAGTGCTCAACCACACGTGTCTGCGCTCTCGGTCGGCCCAGATCGGCTCGCTGAAGGTGCTGAAGGTGATATCGAGCCACCCGGAGGTGCGCCGCTCGATCGCCAGTCTCGGCGGCCCTGGAGACGCTCGTCACCCTCTTCTCCAGCCCGTCCAACCAGCTGAAGGCGCTGGCGTCGGAGACGATCGCTAACGTGGCCCAGTTCCGCTGGGCCAGGCGGATCGTCCGCAAGAGCGGCGGCGTGCCCAAACTGGTGCGTGGAACGGGCGGGCGGAGGCACACTGTGGACGGGAGGGGGGGGGGGGGGGGGGGCTGGTGGGAGGACATGTCAGACGGGAGGGGTGCTTTTCAGGACACGGACGGGGATTACCAGGCTAGGGGAGCAGTCTTTTCAGAGCAGATGTCTCACGAATGATGCG
>JAXIVJ010013862.1:0-30000 GCA_036785665.1 Chirona hameri
GATTCAAAGTCATCAATGATGGATTTTAATTTGGCCAAATAATATACATATTGATCAAAATTCTGTTTTGTATCATATGGCAAATAAACACCCAGAAGAAGGATTCTTCTGTCATTAATAATGCATTCCAATCCAACTATTCGGTCGTCATCAAACGATAGAGGCTTCACTAAAGGGGCTAAGGTATTCTTCCATAGCACGGCAACACCCCCGAATGGCCTTCCCATGATCAACCTGTTTGACGGATCCATTGATGAAATGCCGTAAGACATAAAATCCTGATGGACATTGTTTAGAGAAGGGAGGTCAGAAGGGGAAAGCCAGTGCTCCTGTAAGAAAACGATGTCAGAAAGATCACATAACCTACTAATTCCACCAATATTACGTTTAGATGACTTGCAATTGTATGAACTGATACGAATCATTAGGGAGAGGGAAGAAGGGACACATACAGAATATCAGAGGATACACCATCACTTGCGCACACCACACCCATCTGTAGGACGCCCCTCCCCTGTCGCTGATGCCTCACTGTCCGACGGCTGTCGTCTCACAAAGAAGCGACGCACCACCAGGCCCTGTGCCCAAAGCTCGGGGTCCAGGACGTTATCACTAGATGGGTTCACAATGTCCAGGCGATAAGACTCGTAGCTGTCATATTTAGTCTTAAGCTTAATCGCAGTTACCTCATCAGCGCCCGTCTGCTCCATCACATACTCTTTGATGGCTACCTCACCGGTACCAGGCGGCAGTCGAGACATGAAGATGGAGAGGCGCTTCACGGCAGCTACCGCCTTAATCGGGCCGGTTGTCCTGGAGCCGATCACCGCCTTGCTGGTCGCTGACCTCGCCTGCTGAGGACCCGCTGCAGTGTGGGGCGAGGCACTCGGAGCAGCATCCGTGGCGGGTTTCCTTGGAGCGGGGGCCTTCGCTCGCTTCCTCCGATTGGCGATACTCCACTCCATGGCGTCAGGTTCAGCCATAGCGTTGCGGACGACTTCTGAGTAGCTGGGTCCAGCTCCAGACGAACCTCCCTGCACAGGCGCTACGGTGACCAGCGCAGGTTTATCAGAAGAGCCCGAAAGAAAAACATCAGTTACGCTTGCTGTGCAAGTAGCATACGTTGTAGGGCTTCTGTGGTTAGAGAGAAGTCCCACTTCAACTCTTTTTGAAGTCTCGGCCGTTACTGTCAGAATTTCCTGCACTAAATCCTTCAAATTCGCAATTTCCACGCCCTGCAGCTGCTGCTTACGAATGAGTGAGCTGACATCAATGCAGTCAATCGAGATAGGCGGTAGCTTTGCGATATCAAGTGCTACAAAACTGGGAAGAGTACTTCTGTCACACAGTATCAGCATCTTGACGATATCCTCCAAGTCATGCTTCTTCTTGTGCTGGCCACGTTTTGTACCAGCTCTTATCGATCCATCAACATGCTCACACAGAAGATTTTTCGCAGAATTCACTTCGCTGTCAGAGAAGTTCTCATTGACAAGTCGAATCAGGGTATCAGTAGGTACACTGTCAATCTTGGCCAACATGTAACACAACAGTTCGTTAATGATCAAGGCCATGGCAATGACCTTACCAAAAGTGGGTCACCGCCCCAAATTTTCAAATGCTTATTAACAGGAAAATATCGAATTAAATGATATAATGTTGCGGCCTTAGAAGTAAAATTGCCTTATAAACAAAACTTGTTAATTTATACTCATATTAAGTTTTAAAATACTCCTAAATATGATCATACTCAAGGAGCAAGTTATTTTTTCCAACATTCACTGCCAATGCACGTGACACTAACTAAGGACAGTACACACGGTATAACGACAGTACACACGGTATAACGACAGTACACACGGTATAACGACAGTACACACGGTATAACGACAGTACACACGGTATAACGACAGTACACACGGTACAACGACAGTACACACGGTATAACGACAGTACACACGGTATAACGACAGTACACACGGTATAACGACAGTACACACGGTATAACGACAGTACACACGGTATAACGACAGTACACACGGTATAACGACAGTACACACGGTATAACGACAGTGCACACGGTATAACGACAGTACACACGGTATAACGACAGTGCACACGGTATAACGACAGTGCACACGGTATAACGACAGTACACACGGTATAACGACAGTACACTCGGTATAACGACAGTACACACGGTATAACGACAGTACACACGGTATAACGACAGTACACACGGTATAACGACAGTACACACGGTATAACGACAGTACACACGGTATAACGACAGTACACACGGTATAACGACAGTACACACGGTATAACGACAGTACACACGGTATAACGACAGTATACACGGTATAACGACAGTACACACGGTATAACGACAGTACACACGGTATAACGACAGTACACACGGTATAACGACAGTACACACGGTATAACGACAGTACACACGGTATAACGACAGTACACACGGTATAACGACAGTACACACGGTATACCGACAGTACACATAGTACAAACATCAGCTGTGGAGACAGCGCCAAACACGGTCGTCGTCCCCCCCCCCCCCCCCCCCCCCTCCCCTCCCCTCCCCTCCCCTCCCCTCCCCAACCCCTCCCCTCCCCTCCCCTCCCCTCCCCTCCCCTCCCCTCCCCTCCCCTCCCCTCCCCTCCCCTCCCCTCCCCTCCCCTCCCCTCCCCTCCTCTCCTCTCCTCTCCTCTCCTCTCCTCTCCTCTCCTCTCCTCTCCTCTCCTCTCCTCTCCTCTCCTCTCCTCTCCTCTCCTCTCCTCTCCTCTCCTCTCCTCTCCTCTCTCTTCTCTCCTCTCCTCTCCTCTCCTCTCCTCTCCTCTCCTCTCCTCTCCTCTCCTCTCCCCTCCCCTCCCCTCCTCTCCCCTCCCCCTCCCTCTCTCCTCCCTTTTGCATCACTGAGGTACCGCGGCTGTGAGCATAGCGTGACCAGACCTGTATGAGCAGCATGCGTCGGACGCGGTCCGAGACGTTCGGGTGGCTGCCGTGGATCAGCAGGTACGAGAAGATGACGACCTGGCCACGCCGGGCCTCCAGAGGCGACGACCCCGACAGCGGAAACTGCGCCTGAAACACACCGACACAATCCGACTACTGGGCACCTCGTCTGAGGGCGGCACCTGGCCAGAGGGCAGCACCTGGCCAGAGGGCAGCACCTGGTCTAAGGGCGGCACCTGGCCAGAGGGCAGCACCTGGTCTAAGGGCGGCACCTGGTCTAAGGGCGGCACCTCGTCTGAGGGCGGCACCTGGTCTGAGGACGTCACCTGGTATGGTCTAAGGGCGACCGGCGACACCTAACCTGCGGGACCCAGGTGCCGCCTCATTTGAGGGCGGCACCTGGGTCACTCCAGGCCGCTCTCTTTAGCCGCCCCTGTAGAAGGAAGGGCGCCTGCCGGCATTCCAGGCGCCCTACTACCGGGGCCACAGGCGCCCTGTTGGGCCTGAGGGCGGCACCTGACCTGAGGGCGGTACCTGGGGTGAAGGCGGCGCCTGGCCTGAAGGCAGCATCTAGTCTGAGGGCGGCACCTGGCCTGAGGGCGGTACCTGGAGTGAAGACGGCACCTGGCCTGAAGGTAGCATTTAGTATGAGGGCGGCACCTCGCCTGAGGGCGGCACCTGACCTTCCCCCTAAATACGCCCCTGGGGCTGGCCCCTGAACCCCTGGCTGCCCCTCCCCCACTCAAAGTTTTGTGGTGACGCCACTGCCTCCAAAGGCACCCCCGATACATCTCCGAAAGCGCCCTCCCGCATACCCCCGAAGGCACCCTCCGATAAATTTTCGAGGGCGCCCTCCCACATACCTCCAAAGACGCCCTCCGATGCACCTCTGATGCGCCATCCTACATAACTTCAAAGGCGACCTCCAATACACCTTTGAAAGCACGATCTCACATACCTCCAATGGCGCCCCCCGATACACATCTGAATGAGCCCTCCAAAATGCCTCCAAAGACGCCCTATGATACACCTCTGAAGGCGCCCTCCTACATACCTCCGAAGGTGCCCTCCGATACATCTCCGAGAGCACCCTATCAAATAGCTCCAGAGGCACCCTCTGTGAGACCAGAGGCGCCCCGGCCTCACATTCAGCGAAGGGCACCTTTGGATGTATGTAGGGAGGGCGCCCTCGGGCCTCGGATAGATGTTTCTGAGGATGCTTCTGGACTATGTGGGAGGGCGCCTTCAGAGGCGTATCGGTGGGCGCCTTTGGAGGTATGTGGGAGGGCGCCTACAGAGGTGTATCGGAGAGCGCCTTCGGAAATGTATTGGAGGACGCCTCCGAAAGGGTATTCGAGGGCGCCTTTGAAGGTATGTGGGATGGGGCCATCGCTGATGTATCGGAAGGCGCCTTTGGAGCCTGTAGGTATGTGTGAGGGCGCCTTCAAAGTTGAAAGGTGCATCGGTGGGCGCTTTTGGTGGTATGTAGGAGGGCGCTTTCAGATATGTATCGGAGGGCATCTTTGGAGGTATATGGGAGGGCGCCTTCAGAGGTGTATCGAAGCGCGCCTTACATTCAGTGGAACGCGCCTCATATTCAGCCGGAGCGCGCCTCGGCGCCCTTCGCTGAATGTGAGACGCATTTCATGAACCGAGGGCGCCTTCGGTGCGTGAGGCATGGGTGGAGCTTTTCAGAGCAAGTTGGCGGGAAAAATATCATATTGCGTGGTTGTTTTGCATCGCTGAGGTGAAACAATTCCATTTTAACACTAGGAAACTTTCAAATCTGTCAAAAGTTGGTGGGGCAGAACACAAAGATGGTGGGGCCAAAATCAAAGTTGGTGGGGCAGTGGCCCCACCATCTGAATAGGAAACTCCACCCGTGGCGTGAGGGCGCCTTCGGCGCCCGGGGGGGGGGGGGGGGGCATGGTGCAGTGACCCCCCCCCCCCTAAATACGCCCCTGGGTGCCTGTATTCGTAGCGCGTCTCCCAACTCCAAGTCGCCTCTGATTGGCGCGTCACCTGGTCCAGGTGGTGGTAGCCGGGGTCGGAGCTGCAGTCGGTCTGCGGCCCCAGCCGATGAGAGCCGGGGTAGACGGCCAGGCAGCCGTTCTCCACGTCCGAGTCGTCCAGGTGGATAAACACCGCCACCATCGAGTCGCGGCGGTACGGGAAGTAGTGGTAGTCCTGCCGGCCGACAGATGTCACTGCGTGCCGTCAGCTGCTCACAAACGATGAACCGCCATAACAAACCACACCAAAGGCGTATCCAGGATTTCGCCATGGTAGTACCCGCGGTCAGTGATGTGGGCCCCCTGGTACATACATGCCTCCCCCATGGACACATATACACATACATGCCTCCCCATGGACACATATACACATGCATGCCTCCCTCTACATATTTTAGCTTCGCTAGCACGATTGCAAGTACTTATTCTGGGTGTAGTGGTGGTGGTGATTCGGGGTTGGGTTTTAGGGCGCCGTAACTTCTGAGGTTCTATGCCACTAATACCTATTCTGGGCTACCGCGGACGCGGAAAACCACTGATGAGCGGAATGAGCGGAAAATCGTAGCGATATCGCGGAGTCCGCGCACCGAATGGTCTAGTGTGCGGCCGCCTTCAGAGAACTGGTGCGACGCAAAAAGGGAGGAGAGACACCGACGCGGCGATTGCGGAAGTACACACACGGGCGGGCCATCCTGGAATTCGCCGGACTCTGTACTTTGCGCGTCGCGACGTCTCCAAGGATATCTCGCGCTCCGGGGTGCGGAACGTCGTGGAAAGGTGTGATGTCTGCTGCTCCGCCGACCCGGCTCCGGCACGGTGGGACCATGAGTCGCCTGTGCTACTCCACCGACCCGGCTCCGGCACGGTGGGACCATGAGTCGCCTGTGCTACTCCACCGACCCGGCTCCGGCACGGTGGGACCATGAGTCGCCTGTGCTGCTCCACCGACCCGGCTCCGGCACGGTGGGACCATGAGTCGCCTGTGCTACTCCACCGACCCGGCTCCGGCACGGTGGGACCATGAGTCGCCTGTGCTGCTCCACCGACCCGGCTCCGGCACGGTGGGACCATGAGTCGCCTGTGCTGCTCCACCGACCCGGCTCCGGCACGGTGGGACCATGAGTCGCCTGTGCTGCTCCACCGACCCGGCTCCGGCACGGTGGGACCATGAGTCGCCTGTGCTGCTCCACCGACCCGGCTCCGGCACGGTGGGACCATGAGTCGCCTGTGCTGCTCCACCGACCCGGCTCCGGCACGGTGGGACCATGAGTCGCCTGTGCTGCTCCACCGACCCGGCTCCGGCACGGTGGGACCATGAGTCGCCTGTGCTGCTCCACCGACCCGGCTCCGGCACGGTGGGACCATGAGTCGCCTGTGCTGCTCCACCGACCCGGCTCCGGCACGGTGGGACCATGAGTCGCCTGTGCTGCTCCACCGACCCGGCTCCGGCACGGTGGGACCATGAGTCGCCTGTGCTGCTCCACCGACCCGGCTCCGGCACGGTGGGACCATGAGTCGCCTGTGCTGCTCCACCGACCCGGCTCCGGCACGGTGGGACCATGAGTCGCCTGTGCTGCTCCACCGACCCGGCTCCGGCACGGTGGGACCATGAGTCGCCTGTGCTGCTCCACCGACCCGGCTCCGGCACGGTGGGACCATGAGTCGCCTGTGCTGCTCCACCGACCCGGCTCCGGCACGGTGGGACCATGAGTCGCCTGTGCTGCTCCACCGACCCGGCTCCGGCACGGTGGGACCATGAGTCGCCTGATGTGGCCGGGACGTGGGAACGACTAGCTATCGGCATTACGCAATATGATGGTCAAACATACCCGACTCTCGTCGACTGTGGACCGTCGCGATTCAGCCTATGGAGACTACGTCGGCCTGACACGGACACGGTCGTTGGCCATCTGGGGGGGGGGGGGGGGGGGGGGGTGCGTGTTCCGCGAGCGCGGGGCACCGCTGGAACTGCTGGGAGATAATTACATCGTCTTCTGCAGTCGGCGATTTGCCGCGTTCGCTACCAAGTGGGGGATAGAGCTTGGGTGTCGGGTGGTTTACGAGCTGGGCGGCAATGGGATCGTGTAGCGTAACCACCGGACCATTAAAGTGATTGCCACCCGAAAACGTTGCTCGATCCCGGAGGCTCTGCATCTCTACAACGTGACGCCCCGAGACGGGAATGGCGAAGCGAGCGCCCCTGCCGGCACGCTGTGCAGATATCCCGTGCGCGACTGCGTGCGGCCAGCCGCCAACCAGCTGGTGGCTGGTTGGCGGCTGGCGGCAGCTGTGGTGCGCCACCTGGTTGGGTGGCGCACCACAGCTGCGGCGGACAACGCACCGTCCAGCGCCGCGGTAACCTACGAGGCGGGTGACGCCGTCTGGGTGAGGCGGCCGGGAGGTGCACGGTGTACAGAGCCGTCTCGGAGGGGCATGGTGACCGGCACCGTGTCCCGCTGGTGGTCGAAGTAGACGGACTGCCGTGGCACGTGCGGTGCCTGCGACGGCGCCACGACGGGGTGGCGGTCGACGGTGATTTGGGGACGTGGCCTGCCGGGCGGGGCGACGACGCGCCGCCACTATTCGTTCCAGTGCATGAGTGGACCCTTGGTCAGGTCCACGTAGCGATGCCCCCGGATGTGATGGCGAGGTGCGTGGGAGAAGGGACGATGTGTGTGAGGAGCCGGCGCCAGAAGATCCGCCTCAGTGACGGAGTGAGCGCGACCGACGGCCGGGCCGCCCCGGCATCTGTTGCCAAGCTGATCTTTAAGTTCCGTTGTGTTGATCTTTTATGCATGTGTTACCATGATCCTTGAGATCATGGGGTGGGTGTAGCGAGATGTATATATTTGTGTTTAGTGACCGCGCGGGGCGGGGTACTCCTGTCATGAAGTGCGTGGTTTGCGTTTGCGTCGCTCCGGAGTGGGCCGGGGTCGTTGACCGGCAGTTGAGTTGCTGTGAAGCGGTGGCGTCGGGCGGTCGCGGGTGGTGATATGCGGTGCCGCGTGTTGAACTTTTCGTTCGGAACCCGTTTAATACAATCTACCTACAAATTACAACCAACTTAGGTATCGATACAAACGCGAAATATAGAGCCAAAAGAACTGCATGGATGAACAACGGCTCCATATCGACACAGGACGGGACGGGTCTCACCTGATGCATGGGGTAGGGCGAGCCGCGGCCGGGCGGCTTGACGTGCGCCTTGGTGTGGTGGACGGGTCTCACCTGATGCATGGGGTAGGGCGAGCCGCGGCCGGGCGGCTTGACGTGCGCCTTGGTGTGGTGGAGCAGGATGTTGTCCGTTTTCATGACGTCACTGCAGGCGTCCAGCAGGCGGCGGTGCGACAGCAGCCGCAGGAACACGGCGTCGTGAAACTGGAGGTTGTGGATCGAGTGCACCTGGCCCGCAGACACGCCGGTTACCATGTGCAGTCGGTTTGATAAGTATCTTCCCTTTTTCAGTTTCTAAAACTCATCTAATTTAACTTCTGTGTACATGAAGGACTGATTTAGCCCTCGCCCGTGCAGAGTCCGATCAGTGCGTGACCGTGCAGGGGGGGGGGGGTACAACCCCCCTAGCGTTTCGCCCGTCAATAAGCTAGAGCTTCGATTAAAAAACGAGCGTGTTGCTTGTGACGAGAGGAAGCCGCTTATACCCGATTTTAAGGTCTTCGGTCATTAGGTTTCTCTGAAAACCGCCACTCTGAGGTCATGGCAATGACCCAAAAGTCATCAAAATTGTAAATGCGTATACATTGAATTTTATCGAGCTAGAATCGTGAATGAGCATATCATAATGCTTAATGGGTGCCAAATTCGTAATCAACGTCACAAAATGTCCTAAAAACTGACAAATTCCAAAAAGGTCATGTCAGGTCATCTGAGGTCAGTGGTCTCGGTTGACCTGTGGAAGCGCATGCCCCCAGTGGAACATATAATTATGTAAAATGGATCCCAAATTTGAAATCAGCGTCACAAAATGGCCTAGAAACCGCCAGAAGCCCAAAAAAGTAATATAAGGTCATCGGAGGTCAATGACCTCAGCTGACCTCTGAAAAGGTCAATCGAGGTCACAATCTTAGTGGAAACCACAACTGCCACCTGTAAACACCTGTACATATGCTCATGAACAACAAGCACTCGGAAACTGCACAAGTTACAAGCATCGATACTGCGGGACGCCAGTTGCGCCTGACATGACCTTGAGAAACAGAACATAGGTCACGGGTCATGTGGGTTAGAAATTCAAAATTTTCAGAGGATGTGGATTTTTTTTAAAAAGTACGGTACTGGAATTTTTATCGAAATCGGTTGGAAACTACGCGAGTTATTCTAGAAAAACCGAGGGGGTGGCATCCACCCCCCAACCATGGCGAGGGTTAAATCAGACCTTCATGTACACATAATTTAAATTAAATGAGTTTTATAAACTTACAAATGGAAGATACTTATCAGACCGACTGAACAGTCTGTCTTAAAAGTATCGCACATCTCACCAGGTGGCAACACTGTCGCACTCTGAATGGTTTGAGAGTCCCTGGCCGGGGGTGGGCCGTGGGGATGGGTCACCCAGTATAGGAGGGTCAGCTATGGCGACGTCCGACTGCTGCACTATGTCATAACTTCCTCTCGTGAGTAGCCAAAATGATGAATGATGAGTTGTCAGTTGTCGAGCATCCACTTATAAGTTATAACCAACATAGTTTGAAAACGAGTGCTTCGAAACAGATGAATGTTGGATGGGTTGCGTTTGCTTGTTTTGCTTGTTTTTCTTGTTTTGAGCAGAGTTCGCCACGGGCCGGACTGGCCCTATGGGTCATGGGCGGAGCCTGGGTCGGGCCTCAACTTTAAGGAAATCACCGGGCGGGCGGGCCTGGGCTGAGAATGTTAAAGTAATGCGCGCAAGCTCAGGTCATAGCTTAAAAATATTTGAACCAGCAGTTCACTTCCAAAGCAACACACTGTTGTTGTGGCTGTGTTTTTTTTTGTTAGGATAATTTGTTGATTGTTTAACATTTATAGTATACAAGTAAATATGGTAGGGTAATGATTGGAAATTTTGTGAAAATAATGATATGCTTAATCTGAATGGGCCGTGAACCGGGCCTGGGCCTCAATATTATGAATTTGACCGGGCCTGGTCCGGGTCTGGTTTAGGTGTTCATGGGCCCGGGCCGGGCCGGGCTGGGGGTTGGTGGGCCCGTGACGAACACTGGTTTTGAGCAATGCAAGGATTCAAAGTATATAAGCGCAAACTATGGCGTTGTCGATGCGACTACTTTTTGCTCCAGGGTTATTGGAAAATGTCAGGGGCTCCGCCACGCCTTTGAAATTGGGGGTACGGGTTCCAGGGAAACGAAGTGTGGTCATGGTCACAACCAATGGCGTAATTCGAAATCCGTCAAGGGGGAGCCAGGCCCCCAAGAGAGCGTCATATCCCCGTGCGAGGGCATCGGCAGTAGCCCTGTTTACATAGCATAAATAAATTCCACTAACTTTCCACAGTTGTACACTTTTTAGCTTTTTGATTGGAATTTCCCTAGCCTTAAAAGATTGGTCAAGTCCGTTTAAAAACAGCTCTTAGGGCACGGCTTTACACAAATAAATTATTTCATATATGTACAATATTTTTTACCTACTTGCAAGTGAAATATCATGTGTTAAAATTGTATAATTAATAATATAGACTAGAATATAGCCAGCTTATTTATATAGCCAGCTAATTTATATAGCCAGCCAATGCGTTCACTGTCCGTTCCCGGTGCTTATATATATATATATATATATAGCCAGCCAATGTGTTCACCGCTCGTTCCCCGGTCCGATCTAGAAGACTTCAGAAAGGTGGCAATGTCCCTTTGAAGGGAATAGGTCACCTTGAAAGTTGTCTTGAAGTTCAACCATTAGGTGCATCTTGAGCTCAAAACTATGAATATGACTTTGGTTTGGACAACTGATGGATATATGTGGAGAAAGAAGTAAGTTTCTCTTTCTATTTCACGAGAAATCGTACGATAGCAGCTGGCGTTCTGGCTCCGCCCCACTCCGCCTGACGCCAAGTACAGTCTCTGACAAGGGGCCGCCGCGCCGCGCCCGGGCGGCTGAGCGGATATTAACGAGGCGTCGTGACCAGAGACTACGTGCCAGAGAGTGTACCTGCCTCCGGCGGCGCGGCGGCGAGCGTTCATTCCCCGATCGTGGCCCGGAACAGCGGGATTAAAATCGGGCCCACTAGTCCTGTGTCGAAATTACTTAACGTAGAGAGGTAATTATTTCACCACAAACCATTTTTAGATCTGCTCTACAAATCTGGCATCTCAGTCCAAAACCCCATGTTAAAGGTGAACTATTCCCTTTAAGCGGTTTTCGCGTGGTGATTTTCGTTTTTTTGCAATTTTGACCGATTTCTAGGCGTTTTTCGATAAACATTTAAGAAATCGAAATTGAAGAGGAGGAAAAAGAACTCCGGGTTCTAAAAATCAGATTTAAAAAGTTGTTGTTAATTTTAGTAAAGAAATAACAACTAAAAAAAATATTAACTTGTACTGGGGAGCTGTCCTGTTGGCTGCCGCCAACTTACCGTGAAGTTTCCGCCGTCGGGCATGCCCTGTTTCTGCCAGTCGCCGGACCAGGTCCCCTCCATCTGACTATTGCTGCCGACCGCTCTGCGACACAGGTCAGCCACGAGCGTCAAATGTCACGCCGGGGTCGCACGGTCTGAGCAAACAGCGAGCGAGGTGAAACGGTGAATGCAAGACAACCGAGCCGTCATACTGGGCAAAAGAAGGCAGAACTCCGTGAGACTACATGCTCAGTAGTGACGGATCAGCACTGGTCAGTCATGCACCTGCCTCACCTGTCACATTGCCACACCTGTTACAGTCACAACTGTCACAGTATCCCACCTGCCGCAGCGATCACAGTCTCACACAGGGGCGTAGCTTCTCCAGAAAAGTTGGGAGGGGGGGGGGGCTGAGCTGGGAAAATCGCTTTAAATACTATCAAAATCCACAAAAATACAGATTTCTCCCCGGATTTGACCCACTTTCTCGTCCAAGTTTGGGGGGGGGCTGAAGCCAAGTTGGGGGGGGGCTGCAGCCCCTCAACTGGGAATAGGAAACTACACCCCTGGTCTCACAGCTGTCACAGTCTCACAGCTGACACAGTCTCACACCTGTCAAAGTCACACCTGCCACAGTCACAGCTGTCTCAGTATCACACATGTTACAGTTACACCTGTCACAGCTATCACAGTATCACACCTGTGATAGTGCCACACCTGCCACAGCTGGGGCGTTCCAGGACAGATCGACAAAAAACATCTCGAAATAATGCTATTTATCTCAGATTTCGATAAAACTATGTCCTGGGGGTTAGCTGGGCCGTGCATTTACGCTTTTAAATTTCAACATCGCCCTTCGAATGGTTTCCGAGTTACAGCCTCGTGCAACTTCGCAATCTCGTGCGAAACTCTAATTTTCAGCGGGAAATATCTCCCATTTAAATCATGCGAGGCATACAAACCTATATATCATCAGAATCATCATGAACCATAGATTAACCCTCGCCCTACGGAGACCTTTTCTCACCTTCGCCCTACGGGGGTCCTAAAATGACCTCTCTCCCTGTTAACTTCCAAACCAAGCAACATAGAGCAATGCGGTAAGAACCAGCATGTTGCCTGTCATTCGAGAAATCTAACAGTATGCGATTTTTAGGTTTCAGATCAACAGGTGACCTTTCAGATCAAGTGAATGACCTAAGATCGACCACGTCCAAACATAGCGATTGTACAGGGCTCTTAGTATAACTTCCGAACGGAAAGAGATAGAGAGACACCGTAAAAAGTAACGTGTTGCCTGTCATAAGAAAAATATAAAGGCTCCCATTTGAGCATCTAGATTCATTCAACTGGTGACCTTTGGGGTCAGGTCAATGAACCTTTGGGGTTTGACATGACCTTGACGAAAAGGTCATAGATGACGATCTAATTGTCGTATACACTTCAAATTTTGATAGGATACGTATAATTGTTGTACACTCAGCTACTGAAAATTTCAGCAACATACGCCGCATGCGAAAAAAAGGTTATTCAAGAAAAAGTTATTCTCAGGTGGGGCAGGGCCTATTTTATGGGAAACCACTGGAGGGGGGGGGGGGGCAAAAAGGTATCCCATTTTTTGGGCATCTTTTTGTGGCAAAAGGTACCCCCATTTTTCCCTCCGCCGATTTGGGCCGGTCACCTTATTTTGGTATTCGAGCTTAAGAAATTCACTTTTCGAATTCACAAAAATTGATTTTGTGGACATTTTTCAGAGAGAGAAAAAAATTGGGGGGTCAAAAACCCCCAAAATCACAAATACGAGATAACCATTTATAAGAGAATGTCATTTCCTTTATCTTGACGTTTTTATTTGCAATTTGCTTTGAAACTTGATTTTTTACGATTTTTGCAAACAGTTATTGTTTTTCCACCAAAAATGGCAAGACATGACGTCATTAAAACGTTATTTTCTCCCAAAATACTACATTAATTTCATTGAAATTTGGTGAGAAGATGAAGAATTGATGCAGTATAAGGTATTGAACGTTTTATGTTGATATCTATTACAGTTTTACAGTTATTGAGAAAATTCGTGAGGAGGCAGAATCTGCCCCCCCCCCCCCTAGCAGGGCGTGTGTCACCGGGGCTGCTTGAATTTCATCAGGTGCGCTGTTTTGTCTATAATTGAAGGCAAGGGATACATACAAACTTCAAATTCAATCACTTGAGAGAAGAAAAATCTTCCGTTTTCATGAAGTTTTCTCCTAAGATCATTGTGTTCACGTTCAGTGCAAGGAACGCGCAGTGGGAGGGGGCATACTTGTATTGCATCCCCCAGATTCCTTGGGGGGGGATTTGCCCCTGATGTCCGCCCCCTAAATCCGCCAATGGGGTGGATACCCTCCCCCCATAGGTTTTTTGGAAATAGCGGAAAACAACGCCATTTCGCGCCGCCATTTTTGGTACAACTGCTTGCCTATCAATTGCCCAAATCCTCTTAATTTGTTTACCTCGGGTCTCCTCAGGTCACGTCACTAAGTCAAGTCTAGTGATCCCGCCTCCAAAAAATGAAAGGTCGTGCCGCAGCCACATTGTTTGACCGATCAGTTAGATACTCACAGGATTTAATCAGGTCATAAACACCTACAACTCTGCTATTTTGGATGATATTTAAATCGGTGACCTAAGGTGAAGTCTATTTTGTGACCTCCCAATTATAAGTCATTGGGGGAACATGAAAATACATATACATCCACAGGAAATGGCTAAATTTGCCCAATCTTCACCAGAGTCCCGCATCTTTTAAAAAATACTGTCAAATCCAGTGGCGGACCTACGGTTTGTCAAAATGGGCAATTGCCCCCCCCCCCCCAAAAACGCCTGAAATCGGCTCAAAATTCACATAGTTCCTGATATAGAAGAAAATCTAAGCAACTTTTACTAAGGTAAGTTAGCTTTAAATCAGCTATCAATGCATACAAGCCAAATCCGATGCGTTTTCAGAATTGTGTGAGACTTTTTAGAATTGTGCCGCCCCCCCCCCAAAAAAAAAACCGTTCTGGATCAGCCAATGCAAAGATCCATATGGTATTTTTATCCTGTGACCGCCACGAGGTAAAATCTATTCACCCTGAGGTCATTCGTCATTTGTATTCCATGACCTTTGTACCGAACCAGTAAGGCGCCGTAGTTGGCGATGAACGAGCGAACGCGAAGGAAATGTATGGTGAATATTTGTATACATTTATCACCAGGTAAGCATATTTTATTTTAATTGAATACCTATCAAGCGAAAAATGACATGGAAATACTGAAATCAGGGTGGGCAACATTTCTTGCCTGGGGGAGGGGGCAAAACGGCTCACTGGGGGACATTTCACCCCCAGTTAACATGTTAAAATAGACCCTGAAGGGGGTCGTGTGAGGAATCCCCGTAGGGCGAGGGTTAATATGATATAATCATATTTTGAAGAAAAAAATAATTTCAACACGTGATCTCAGGTCAAATTACGTGATTTTATAATGTGGCCATTTGAAATTCGGAGTTTTTTCCCATGCCAGAATCGACTTTGATACATCAGCCTCCATTCCACTCAAAACCATTTCAGTTAGGAACCTATGTGCGCCAGCTGTCACCCCGGCGACCCTGGACCTAATGTCACAGCGGAGGGGCGTGCTGCGCCATGAGGGGAGATCGCCGGCCTTCCGAGAACTAGACAGGAGGGTCAGGTCGGCGATCAGGCGCGATTGCCGGACGAACACAGAAGAGAGACTGCGGGCTGGCCACACCCCAGTTACCCCCTGGTTTTGCCCTGGTAAGGTTACCTTCCTGCTGCCACACCGGATGAACACAATCTCACAGCTGTCACAGTCTCACAGCTGTCACAGTCTCACAGCTGGCACAGTCTCACAGCTGTCACAGTCTCACAGCTGGCACAGTCTCACAGCTGTCACAGTCTCACACCTGTCACACTCTCACAGCTGTCACAGTCTCACACCTGTCACAGTCTCACAGCTGTCACAGTCACAACTGTCACAGTCTCACAGTCTCATAGCTGTCACAGTCACACAGCTCTCAGAGTCTCACAATCTCACAGTTACCACAGTTCCACAGTCTCACAGCTGGCTCAGACTCACACCTGTCGCAGCTGCATCTACCACGCACGTCATATCCAGTATCCCAGCAGCACACACCCAACTCAAATCAACCGCAACACTGGCGGCCGCACCTGCCACCATCGCGGGTCAGCCCAGACCGTCCCACACAGGACCAGAGGCCGCAGAGGGGAGAGTGCCGTACCTGGCGAACACCGAGTCGTAGGCGGCGCTGATCTCATCCACCTCATCGGCAGTGAACACATCGTCCAGCAGCACGTAGCCGTTCGTGTCATAGAAGCGCTTCTGCTCGTCAGTCAGCATAGCGGCGGCTGCCCTGCAGCGGGGGGAGGGGGGGGGGGGGGGCGGACAAGTCGGGTCTGTGTGACACTGACGGTCACAGCCAGATGCTGCCCTGGTCCCGGCAGCCGCGAAATGGATGAAGGAGAAATGGAACGCCGACCACGGACCAGGTAACCGTCCATGGGCCCTTCCCCGCAGGGCGAAGCTGCGAGGAGTGTCCAATCGATGAAGGCGGTCACCACTCCCGGGGGCGGCTCGGGGGCCACCACATACCCGGTGGCCAGCGACCACTAGACCCGGGTTAACGTGGGCGTGACAGAGGATGGAGGACCGGCTGTAGGGAGGATAAACGGGATCTGAGTAGGATTTAAACGGGGTTTGACTGGGTCTGGATAACCTTATTACAGCTAACTTACATAAACCCACAGCAGTAAATGACATGTTTTTACTCACGTGAGTGAGTAAAAGTGAGTGAGTAGGTCACGTGCCTTCTGTTGACATCCTTGTCCCCTGACACGCTGCAGACACTGATGTTCCTCAGGCTGCAAAAATGCCAAGTGAGGTTTTGGTGATTCCCGAACATGCATATAATGCCGGGGTCTGGCAGTGTGGCCACATTAATGCCAGCAGTGTGCTGAGTGCCAACACTGGATCAGTGATGGGTGCGTTCTACAGAGCTGTAGCCTCTGGTCGTACCTGGAGGTGTTTTCGGGCTGCACTGCGAGCTGTCTTGATGGGCAGCCGACCCGCCTCCGTCCGTGGCGTCGCTGTCAGTGGTGTGGGGGCACCGCTGCTCCGTCGCACTGCCCCGCCTCCCAGCGCCCCTCCCTCCACCGAACACACAGTGTTGCCACTGGAGTGGTGCACAGCGGGGGAGGGGGCGGGGCGTGGCACTGGCCTGGCCGCTACACGAGCGAGGTGCAAACTCTGCTCCCCGCCGCCCCCCGCCCTACATAGTGCACAGCCCGAAATGGCTAGGGATTCCAATGTGGCACGGCCGGTGTTTGCGTTGTTGCGGGGGGGAGGCGGTGCAGTTTCCATCTCTACGTCATCGATCTGGCTCGGCTCACTCGCGCCATACAGTGCGGCGTCAACGGAGCAGCTGGTCGCGGCGCGGCGACGGAGGCGCTCCACACAGCCACGCGCTCCACACAGCCACGCGCTCTGCACAGCCATGCGCTCTGCACAGCCAGCACAACAGTCCGCCGCCCTGGTCGCGGCGCGGCGACGTGGAGGTTTGCCACGCGCTCTGCACAGCCAGCACAACAGTCCGCCGTCCTGGTCGCGACGCGGCGACGTGGAGGTCTGCCACGCGCTCTGCACAGCCAGCACAACAGTCTGCCGCCCTGGTCGCGGCGCGGCGACATGGAGGTCTGCCACGCGCTCTGCACAGCCAGCACAACAGTCCGCCGTCCTGGTCGCGGCGCGACGACATGGAGGTCTGCCACGCGCTCTGCACAGCCAGCACAACAGTCCGCCGTCCTGGTCCAGTCCGAGTCTATGGGGCTGGGAGTGTATGAGTCTAGTAGCAGTTTGACGATGCCTCTCGCCTGCCGGCCATCTGGTATATGCGTACGAACTAACTTGATGACGTTGGGGTGACGTACCAAGAGACAGCGATTACGCGCCTACCGCCGCGATCAGGCGGCAGCGCGGCCGACCGAGGTGGCGCCGTCCCGCTGTTTTGCCGCGATGGGGGCAGCCGTCCTGTTCTGTGGCCATGGCCAGCGCAGCCACGGCCGCGACCTGACGCCGCCGGCATCTGCCACATATGTCTAATGAAAACATGCGCCAGCTGGCCATCAACAGACGTGCCACCGGCCGCACAGGCACCGGGCGGAGGCCGCGTTTGTCGCGCGGCTACAACAAATACACAAAGCCGCAGCCCAGTCAGCTGTTGCCGGCTATCTGGGCTGCACTAGCCACCGGAGGACCGCTCTGTTTTCCACCAATGCTTTGTGCATACCGCTTTGTGCTCAGGGTACTTCACAGTCCAGCCATCCCCAGTGAAAACCTTGCAAAATTCGTGCCGCTTCGCGGCATGACACAAAATTCGCAATGGGGCACCACAATAAATTTTCCGCCGATAGAGGCGCTGCTAATCAACTGCTACCAAGCGGACCGGCGGGTCTGTGCGTCAGAGTATGGGGCGCATTGTTTACGGCGCAGTTTTGCAGGGGTTACAGACCGCCCCTGTTCACATATGTGTTCAAACTTATACGAAATGTAAAATGTTGGTTTCTATGAGTGTATTCGAAACCTGAAAGCATTTATCGCTGAGGTTAATCGTTTGACCTTGGGAGGTCAAATAGTGCCCGCGAGGTCAAATCTTGGGTACCGCATAACTTTTTCCCCAAAGTACTTACCGAAGTCGTTTCAACGGCTAAATATTCAAACCAGCCTATAGACGGCGCACAATGAGTGATCTGACCACCCCTGATCACCGGTTGACCTCAGGTCACAACATAAGTTACCATTATGGTCTATTGGAGAATAACGGGTACCGCATATTTTCCCCACAAATCACTAAGAGAGCCCATTCCACCACCATCGCCTTCCCTTTAACTCACCGAAGGTGCACAACGCAAGAATTGACCCTTCCAGGTCACCGTTTGACCTCAGGGCACTTGGAAAGTCGCTAATGTCTATTTAACCCTATTTGTAACAGGGGGGCGGATTCCGCCCCCTCATGTTTTTCGCAGATATCTCCAGAATGGCTGGGAGCAGGCCCATGCAATTTTAGGACTTTTCCCAAAACAGATTTTCACATATGGATTCAAAATTTTGAGTTCTTAATCTGAACAGAGGCGGTTCCAGGGCACGGTTTTGGGTGGGTTCGGCGGCGACATTTGGCGATAATACGGAAATGCGATCTTCACGGTTTCTTCCTAACTGCTTCAAGTATGAAGGAGTTACATCGGTTTACGGTGATTGCAACAAGTGCAAATTAGTTGATGTTAATGAAATATCATAGAAAAATGCATGGCAGAGGCGGTTTCAGGGGCTTGAAAGGGGGGGGGGGGTCCAGGAAGTATTCAATGCTTGGCGGGAAGCCAATAGAGCGATGTAAGGGGCATTCATAGCTGTCAAGATGTAAAAGATAGCTTCTGCTTCCATTATTTGCATAATGTATTACATATAGAGTTTCAAGGGCGTGTTCAGGCACATGGAAGGGGGGACTGGCATGGTGATGACGATATGCCAGCGATCACGGCGCAATAAACGGTTAGCTTATAATGATATATCCACACATGAGGCCAGAAAAGGGAATAAAGTCATTTTTTTGCAGAGGCGCGCTCAGGAATGGAAGAAAGGGGGTCATATTATTTGAAAGGAAACTAAGAGGCATGGGCCTACAATGACATAACATACTGCAGTTTTCGGATAAAACACGCACCACAGGGTACTCTACGAACGATTATAAGGTAATAGGCGAGTCCAGGTAGGGTAAAAAGGGACAAGCAATGTGAATTGAAGTTGTAAGTGAAATAGTCACTGTTGACTAGTTAGTATCATAATAGCGGATAATATACATATCAAAAGGTCTTGCGCCTCTCCAGTTTGAATCCTGGATACGCCTCTGATGAGGTACAACATGCAAATAGGAACTATCTACGATCAGCAATGCTGCTCTTGATCAATGATCAGCCTTGATGCCACGTGTCACAAGGGCGGATTCAGGATATTTTAGGAGGGGTGGCCGCAGGCCAATTTAGGGGCGCCTTCCAAACATCTAGGGGCGCCTTCCAAAGAAAGGGCGCCGTCACTGGCCGGAAGGGCGTCTCGGGTCAAAAGGACCAGGTCATGATCTGTATGACCTGATACTCGGTAAGTTACTTTCAACAGGGCGTCCACGCAGTCCATAGGGACGCTGCGTGCCCACGGGCTGTCCATCGCCGGGCGCCTGGCGTTGCCCGGCGACAGACAGCACGTGGGGCGCCCTTCTGGCAGGGGGGGGGGGGGGGTGGCCGCGACCGCTGCGGCCACCCCCTGGATCCGCCCTTGACGTGTCATGCGCAATGCAGAACCCCGAAATCACGAATGCAAACGTCCACCTGATGATTTTACACGAAAAAGTAGACAAATGCAGTGGGCCTCGCACTGATTTAACATTAGCGGGGAACAACTCGGCGCAGTGGTAAGATACTTGCCTTCTGTGCCGGTGCCGGGGTTCAATCCCTCGGCGGGCCTCTGAAAAAGTATGCCCGGCTCCCTATACCCCTTGGAACAGGGTGAGAGTTCCAATTAGCACCTTGGTCCCAAGAGGATACGGTGCTTGGTCCACAAACCAAACCAAACGGACCTTTTAACATTAGCGAAGGAGTAAGATCTTTGCCCATGCACTGTCAAAATAGGAGTGACTTAGGAGCAAAATGTTATTTAGATAACGATAAGTTAGAGACCTTGAATCGGTCTTTCTTTCAGGGCATGTTGTCTGTAAATCGGCTCGGTAGAATTATCTATATAGTTTTTTCAAAAATTGTAAGTTATTATTGATTTGTACAGTGGCGAGGGATTCTCCGTCCAGATGACGTCACCACCCCTGAGTCGGATTCGGTCAAATCGCCGGATGACTCGACTTTCTTATAGAGCCTTGCGACAACATTTCATACTGGCCCGACCCATATCCAAGCCCGGTTTTAACGGCCGACGCCCGAACTTGCAGTTCCGCTGCCTGCCAACAGATGACATGTCGCCGAGTCCGGGCAGCGGGAACTGGGCGGCGAACTGTTGGACCTCGCTACAGGCGTATATTGTAATGTAAACTTGCGATCAGTGAAGACCCCGAAATAAGTCCCTTGTTAAAGGAAATAGTTCACCTTCAACATGGGTTTTGAACTGAAATAGCAGTTGTGTAGCCCGTGTTGAGAAATCCTTATCTGTAACTTGTATTGGCTGAAAAGACTCCCCAGCCGAAGATATTTGACTTTCTGGCGAAGGAATACGGCGCATATATGATGTACCGTACCGTCTGAAAGTGCCATTACTGCCATGGAGCATGCGCAGACCAATAACGCACACCATAACATTAATAATTTACGACCTTCTGTCCTGAATTGGCGCGATGTAGGACCATTTTTGAAAATAAAAAAAGAAACTGTATTAAAAAATATAATAAAATCGTGTTCTGAAAAATTTCCCGAAGGTGAACTATTTCCTTTAATGGTCTTTAAGGAAATAGTTCACCTTCGGAAAATTTTCAGAACACGATTTTATTATATTTTTTAATACAGTTTCTTTTTTTCTTTTCAAAAATGGTCCTGCATTGCGCCAATTCAAGACAGAAGGTCGTAAATTATTAATGTTATAGTGTGCGTTATTGGTCTGCGCATGCTCAGACCAGTGCTGGCACTCTCCGACGGTACGGTATATCATATATGCGCCGCATTCCTTCGCCAAAAAGTCAAATATCTTCGGCTGGAGTCTTTTCAGCCAAGAAAAGTTGCAGATAAGGATTTCTCAACACGGGCTACAAAACTGCTATTTCAGTTCAAAATCCCATGTTGAAGGTGAACTATTTCCTTTAAAGGGACATTGCCACCTCGCAGGCCAATATGGAGTTTTTGGTGTGTATCGGTCGATTAAGCGTGTCCGATTTCACCTGCAAAATTTGGTTCCCCAAACTCCCCCCCCCCCTCCCATTAGATGAAAAATACATTTGCACCACTCATGCTTGCCAGGCATTCGTAAAATTGGAGTCGCCACATCGCTATTTAGAATCACTGCTTTGCGGACTGTTATTTTCTTTTGAATGTTACAAACTCAACATCACCATTCCGTCAGTGCATTTTAAAATAAAAAAGCGTATGCAGTTAATTATATTTGCAACAACCTTAGCCTCTTTCATAATAAAACAGCAAGAATTGTTATGGCTCGACTTTGGGACCGTAGGAGTTATGTGACCTATACCTTATAAAACAGATAGACTTTTCAAGGTAAAGTCTCGGCGAATTCGTACGCTTCGGCTTTGGGCGGGCGCCAATACCACAGCCAAACTGGATGAGAGCGGCCATCATTAATGAGGCAGCTGAGCACAGCTGGGACCAACGTTTTGGATTGTTTTAAACTGAGATAGCAGTTTTGTAGCCCGTGTTGGGAAACCCCTATCTGCAAGTTTTCTTGACTGAAAAGACTCTCCAGCCGAATATATTTGAATTTTTGGCAAAGGAATGCGGTGCTGGCGAAAGAATGTTGTACTGGTTCTAGCCCGGGCAGAGGCTATACCATCAGCCAATCAGCTTGCAGCTGGTGCTAGCAAGCGAATCGCCGGCCGCCGGTTGGCACATCTCCAATGCGAGTCAATCTTTACGCGACTACTTTCGAATCTGATTGGTTGAACCATTTTTTACATTCGCATGACGTCAGGACTCTGACTCAGAGAGCATGCATATAGTTTTGATAAACAATAAAAATGTACGGCCTTCTGTCCTGAATCGGCGCGATATAAGGCCATTTTTGACAATATAAAAAGAAATAGTAATAAAACATATAATCAAATCGTGTTGGGTAAAATTTTCCCAGGTGAACTATTTCCTTTAAGTTGCTTTTTAGAAATCCTCCGAAGATGGCAATATCCCTTTAACAGCAATTTGACCATAAACTAACATAACCTAACCTATATTTATGACCTAACTTAACCCCGCCATAAGTCCGAACGAGTAGTAAACAGGCCTACGCCAGCCTAATATTCGCTCGTAGGCGTAGCTATTAAGTCCGATCGGTTCAGCCTAAGATTCGCTCCTCAGGTCACCAGGAAAGTCGCTAATATCCATTTAACGAGCCGTCCAAATAAATATTCGTTGTTTACCGGCTGATTGTGTTCAAACTTATGCGAAATACTGGTGTATATAAGTGTAATCGAACCCTGAAAGCATTTATCGCTGAGGTTAATTGTTTGACTTTGGGAGGTCAAAGGGTGCCCGGGAGGTCAAATATCGGGTCCCGCATAACTTTTTCCCTAAAGTACTTATCGAAGTCGTTTTAACGGCTAAATATTCACACTAGCCTATAGACGGATCACAACGAGTGATCTGACCGCCCCTGGTCGCCGGTTGACCTCAGGCCACAACATAATAAGTTACCATTATGGCCCATGGGAGAATGACGGTGTACTGCCCAATCTTTTTCCAAAAATCACATAGGGAAACCATTATACCACCATCGCCTTCCCTTTAATCCACCGAAGGTAAGTTTGAACACAATCGGTCAGTAAACAACGAATACGTATTTGGACGGCTCATTGAATCTATATTAGCGCCTTTCCAGGTGACCTGAGGTCAAACGGTGATCTGAAGAGGTCAAGTCTTGCGTTGTGCACCGTCTATAGGCTGGTGGTAATATTTAGCCTTTGAAACGACTTCGGTAAGTACTTTAAGGAAAAGGTTATGCGGTACCCACGATTGACATCGCAGGCACTCTTTGACCTCCTTAGGTCAAACGATTGACCTCAGTGATAACTGCTTTCAGGGTTCGAATACACTCATAGACACCAACATGTTGTATAAGTTTTAACACAATCGGCCAGTAAACAACGGATAAGTATTTGGACGGCTCGTTAAATGGATATTAGCGCCTTTCCAGGTGACCTGAGGTCAAACGGTGACCTATATAGTCAAGGCATGCGTTGTTCATCTTCGGTGGGATAAAGGGAAGGCGGTGGGAGTAGAATGGGTTCTCTAAGTGATTTGGGGGGGGGGAAATTATGCGATACCATGTCATTCTCCCATTGGCCATAATGGTAACTTATGTTGTGCCCTGAGGTCAACCGATGACCAGGGGCGGTCAGTTCACTCGTTGTGCACCGTTTATAGTCTGGTTGGAATAATTCGCCGTTAAAACCACTTCGATAAGTACTTTAGGGAAAAAGTTATGCGGTACCCGATATTTGACCTCGCGGGCACTCTTTGACCTCCCGAGGTCAAACGGCCAAACGATTGACCTCCGCAAGACATGCTTTCAAGTTTCGAATACACTCATAGACACCAACATTTCGTATAAGTTTGAACACATTTGTACCATTCTAACCCTTTCAAAACTCCGCCGTAAACAATGCGCCCTACACTCTGGACGCACAGCCGCCGGTCCGCTTGGTAGCAGTTGATCATCAACGCCATCTACAATAGCTTCAAGAATTGTGGTGCCTGTGGCGAGGCGTAACGTAACAGAAATATCGCCGCAGTCACTTTTCTGTTGGTCATTGGCACCCATTCGCAAACACAATTGTCGATCGAAATCACAAAAAGTTTCGGTTTTTTGGACACAGTGTGCCTGGTGAACGTGTCTGGCAGGCCACCGTATCTGATAAATTTTATCAAGAAATCGACAATTTTCCAGGACCATTAAATTAATCGAATAATTCCTACCAGAAATTTTAAAGATAAATCATTGTGAGATAAAAATATTTTCCATTGTGCGCCTTCAAATGGTTCTTTAAACTTGTATAGACAGTCTATACACGTTTTTGGAGATCTGCCAACTTGTACGGACACTGTCCAAAAATACAAATGTATGTACGGGTCTAGTTCGATTCTGCATTTGCAACCACATAATTTAGTAATATCTCGAAAACATGGGGATATGACATTCTGAAAATGCCATATTTCGATTCCTGATCTCAAGAAGTGAGCAAAATTTCAAAATGTTGCAAATTGTTGAAAATTGTTGCAAGCAGCTCTAAATGTTGCAGATTAAGCCAGAGAGCTTACAAATTTATGTAATTCCATTCAGCGACCAAAAATTAACCAGAAGTTTTTTAGAAATTTCGAAGAATGTTGCGAATGTTGCAAGAAATTGCAGAAATGTCAAATGAATAGAGAAGCGAAAACCCGTTACAGCCCTGTCAGCGAAAGATTGTTGAGTGGCATGGCCGTCGCCACCACTACGGACAGTACGTCCGTAGTGGTGGCGACGGCCATGCCACTCAACAATCTTTCGCTGACAGGGCTGTAACGGGTTTTCGCTTCTCTATTCATTTGACATTTCTGCAATTTCTTGCAACATTCGCAACATTCTTCGAAATTTCTAAAAAACTTCTGGTTAATTTTTGGTCGCTGAATGGAATTACATAAATTTGTAAGCTCTCTGGCTTAATCTGCAACATTTAGAGCTGCTTGCAACAATTTTCAACAATTTGCAACATTTTGAAATTTTGCTCACTTCTTGAGATCAGGAATCGAAATATGGCATTTTCAGAATGTCATATCCCCATGTTTTCGAGATATTACTAAATTATGTGGTTGCAAATGCAGAATCGAACTAGACCCGTACATACATTTGTATTTTTGGTGGCAGGTCAATCATCGGCGAACACAGGTCGCTGCACGGTTAGGGTGGGGGGGGGGGGTGGGGGAATTTCGCGGGTTAATAGGGAATTGGTCCGGTGGAATAAGGTCCGGGTTCCTTGTTCGTGAGCCGGCACCAGTGGCCTCTGGCTCTTCCTTACATAATTTCGCCAACGGTTATTTCCCAAACTATCACAGTGAGTTCCGAGAGCAGTCCTATGCCCCTTTTTGTATACCCTGTGTAACACTACGCCGAGGTCCATCTCCCACTAGAACTAACACATTCTCACATCCTTTTACTCAGAATTTCCCCATGCATTCATTCAATCATCAATCTATTCAATACTATTCAATAAACTGTCAGGTTGGACTCCTGACCCTCCCCATTTTCCTATGCCCCCGAGTGGTGCGTAACACTACATCAGGGTAACAGCTGGATCATATATCTGGTAAATTTATTCTCTGATTTAAATAGCAGATTCGTTATGTGTACTTCCCCACACTTTATTTAATCCAAATTCAAACATTAATAACCTCACACATGCTTTTCTGTCTGGGTCCATTCCTGCCGCCGCGCCCACTACTGCTGGGATCCACGACTTACTGCGGCTTCCGGTCGTCCGACGACCTATAATGCTTCTAGGGCATACCCATACTAAATTCCGGATCACATGGTTGGAGCTGCCGGACTAATTGCGACGGTAATCGTCAGAGTAGTTATATGACAGTACTCATCACCGCCGACTTATCGCCGTCACCCGAATGCGAACATGATGGGCTTAACATTTACCCGTCGCCCGCGGCATTCTGTTCCCCCGCTGGGCTGTCACGGGCCCAAAAGTTCTCCGAGATCGCGGCTCCTTGTAGAGATAGGTTCCGCAGATAACACAAGGCTCCAGGACTCCGCGATGGACTTAACCTAGGTTTTTGTCCGAACCGGATGGCTATCGTTTTGAGGTGCGGCACCGCCGGCTCAAATTCCGTACCAACTCCGGTGGACCTAATTTTCGATCATGGCCCTATACCGGGCTTCCGGCGACATTACCGCGCCCCGTGGTGCTCACGCCGCCAATCCAGGCCACGTCGCCACCTTAGAACCCTGAATCCTCTAGGGCATTTACACGAGGCGGACGGCCATTTCGGCCCAGCGGCACAACCTCTCGCCCATTCACGTCGTCGCCGTCGTCGTCGTCGTCTGGGCCAATTCGGCCCCTCTTGTGAAACACCCGTCGCAGACCTACACAAATAATCAATTACGTGGCCGAAGGTACCCGACTCATTGCGGCGTGGGCCCGAATTGCCGGCTTATAGCGGTCACTCGACTCGAACGTATGGCATAAAGTATTACCCGGCGCCCGCGGCATTCTGTTCCCCCGCTGGGTAAGCACGGGTCCTAAAAATCTCCGAAGCCGTGGTTCCACTTAGAGCTAGGTTCTGCGGTACACTAGACTCGGCAACTACACGGTGGGCCTAGCCTATAATTTTATCCAGACCGAATGGCTATCGTTTTGAGGTGCGGCACAGCCGGCTCAAATTCCGTACCAGCTCCGGTGGACCTAATTCACAGCCCTCCCCGGGCTTCCGGCGACATCACTGCTCCCCGTGGTACTCCAGCTGTCAATACACGCCACGTCGCCACCTCAGCACCCTGAATCCTCTACACTCACAAAATCGCTACACACGACCCGGGTGTTAACTCCTACCACAGGGGTTAATTTGGAAATTTACTCATGCATGGGGTGTAATTGTTGAGGCTTCGCTATCCACACTCATGGCAGACACCTGCGTGGTGTGTCAGTGCCGACCACCATCGCATCGTGTGTTCAATACCCACAGTTCAGGTCTTCACGGACACCTGCCCGCTGTGTTGATGTTCAATGCACCTGCGTCATGTGTCCGCTCACCGCTAGCTCAGGTATTCATCGACACCTCCCATTTACACCCCGTTGATGTGTTGCGGCCTGAGCAGGCGGTCGCTAGCTGCGCGCGCACGCCGCACACTTTTCAAATGCATGCCGGCCGGCGGCGGGCAGCCGGCCGCGGCTCAGTAGCCCAGTGACCTTGGCGGCGGCGGGTTGTGCGAGTGCGTGCGTCGACCGGTCAGTTACCGTTGAGTTGCGAAAGGCTGTCAATCGTGCGTCGTGTTCGGAGTTATAAGTACCTAATTGTGAGTTGGGAGTGTGAAATTCGTGCGTTCTTTTGATCTTAGAAATGTAGTTAGTTGTGAATTTGTGATCGAGAAACATTAGGTATGATGGCATTTGTGACGGGAGGGCATGTTGCATGCCCTCCCGTCACAACAAAGTATTGCGTATCCGGTTGGAGCTGCACCGACCGGAGAAATAAAGCTTCTAAAACATATGAATATATGTAGCTGACTGTTGATCCATAGTAATTATGAGTATGTATGAGTATGTTTGATGATGATGATTTGTGATGTTGATGCTGATACATTGATCTGTTTATAATAATTCACGTTTTTGTATTAATACAATGGTTTTGCACGTACCTATTATTAGTTGCTCGGATTAGGAAGGTTGGCGCGAGTGGTCAGAGTCAGGTCACAGTGCTCAGTTTGGCATGAGTCTTGCGAGTTGCGACACGTCTCTGAGCCGGCGCCCGGCGGCCGGCGGCCGCCATGCGTCTGCGTCACGGCACCCCAAGCAGCGGCGACCGTTACGCCTCTCACAGTGGTAAACGAACTCCCGCGATACGCCCGGCTGAGGCGTCAATCGACACCCCCCGCATGAGTATTGCGACACCTCGACACCCCATGCAGTGGTGACGTTACGCCTCTCTCAGTGGTAAACGAACTCCCGCAATATGCCCGGCTGAGGCGTCAATCGACACCCCTCGCATGAGTATTGCGACACCTAGACACCCCCATACAGCGGTTACCAAGGGTGTTCCGTTGAACCTATACACCCCATGCAGCGGCGATCATGGTTGTTCCGGTACACCTCTCTGAGTGCTAAACAAAACACCTTCCAGGCGACGTATTTTAGTTTGTGTGGGCATTACACGGGCTAGGGGTGTCGACACCCTGTGCGGATGTTGATTTTTTTGTGAGTGTATAGGGTATTTACACGAGGCGGACGGCCATTTAGGCCCTCCTGGTTTCCCAGAACCTGGCGTTACCGGGCTCTTCCGAGAACCCGCCAGTATTTCGCGACTTACTGCGCGCGATCCAGCTCACTTCTTGGCATCGCGGAATGGACCCTCTGGCAAAACAAATCTCCTCATCATCCAACTCCCATTATCCTGGAAACACAACTTTCTCCTTCCAAACTAACTACTCCCACCGAAACCGGTCCATACACACTGAAAAAATAACTCTTCAATGACTCCCTTACTCCATCAATACCACCCACGTATCACCTCACAAGACCTGGGACGGCGTAAAAGCATATCTAAGCGATCGTATTTTGGAGCTTGGCATTATCCAGTTACGCCCACTTCTCTCTTTGAGGTGATATGGAATCCTCCTGTATACTCCCGTGTATATCTGATGTAATATTAGGGAGATAATCAAGGAATGTTATCACCTAGGTACCGCTTGGGTATCAGCTAATTTCCTCTCATTTACCTCCTCATCTGAGTGTATCTGAGAACTTTGTTATCTCTCGTTAAAATGATCTCCTCTTACTTGAATTCCCATTCACCTCCACCTCCTTTTTCCCCATCACCCGTCAGTGCAGCAGACCGTGTCGGCAGGCATGTTTGCGCTCAGGAGCGCGGCTACATATTGTCTTTGCCTCCTTACGATCTTGTCCATTATTCCACACCGTCAGTTTCCACCATGCTGCTATCGTCCTAGCACCCTCGTGCGTTGTATCCTATTTGCCCCGGCTTCACGTGCATGGTTGCCTCTGGCGTGCGTCTGCACGTTTGTATGTGGTGCGTACGTCTGTATGCATGATTCCATATATGTGTATGTATGTATGTATGTATGTATGTATGTATGTATGTATGTATGTATGTATGTATGTATGTATGTATGTATGTATGTATGTATGTATGTATGTATGTATGTATGTATGTATGTATGTATGTATGCATGCATGCATACATGTATGCATGTATGCATGTATGCATGCATGTATGTATGTATGTATGTATGTATGTATGTATGTATGTATGTATGTATGTATGTATGTATGTATGTATGTATGTATGTATGTATGTATGTATGTATGTATGTATGTATGTATGTATGTATGTATGTATGTATGTATGTATGTATGTATGTATGTATGTATGTATGTATGTGTGTGTTTGTGCGTGCGTGCGTGCGTGCGTGCGTGCGTGCGTGCGTGCGTGCGTGCGTGCGTGCGTGCGTGCGTGCGTGCGTGCGTGCGTGGTGCGTGTATGTATGTATGTATGTATGTATGTATGTATGTATGTATGTATGTATGCATGTATGTATGTATGTATGTATGTATGTATGTATGTATGTATGTATGTATGTATGTATGTATGTATGTATGTATGTATGTATGTATGTATGTATGTATGTATGTATGTATGTATGTACATGGGTGGAGAATCGTTTCAAAAGTTGGTGTGGCCGGCGCACTGGCGGATCCAGCCTCTCTCCGTGGGGGAGGGAAGGGGGGCATCTTTTTGTGGCAAAAAGGTACCCTCATTTTTTTTTATCTGCGGATTTGGGCCAGTCACATTATTTTGGTATTCGAGCTTAAGAAATTCACTTCAAATTTGCAAAAATGTATCATGTTAATTTTTTTTCCGGAAAAAATTATTCATTTTCATTTTTGGGGTCAAAAACACA
>JAXIVJ010013862.1:35000-36031 GCA_036785665.1 Chirona hameri
GTGTGTGTGTGTGTGTGTGTGTGTGTGTGTGTGTGTGTGTGTGTGTGTGGTGTGTGTGTGTGTGTGTGTGTGTGTGTGTGTGTGGTGTGTGTGTGTGTGTGTGTGTGTGTGTGTGTGTGTGTGTGTGTGTGTGGTGTGTGTGTGTGTGTGTGTGTGTGTGTGTGTGTGTGTGTGTGTGTGTGTGTGTGTGTGTGTGTGTGTGTGTGTGTGTGTGTGTGGTGTGTGTGTGTGTGTGTGTGTGTGTGTGTGTGTGTGTGTGTGTGTGTGTGTGTGTGTGTGTGTGTGTGTGTGTGTGTGTGTGTGTGTGTGTGTGTGTGTGTGTGTGTGTGTGTGTGTGTGTGTGTGTGTGTGTGTGTGTGTGTGTGTGTGTGTGTGTGTGTGTGTGTGTGTGTGTGTGTGTGTGTGTGTGTGTGTGTGTGTGTGTGTGTGTGTGTGGTGTGTGTGTGTGTGTGTGTGTGTGTGTGTGTGTGTGTGTGTGTGTGTGTGTGTGTGTGTGTGTGTGTGTGTGTGTGTGTGTGTGTGTGTGTGTGTGTGTGTGTGTGTGTGTGTGTGTGTGTGTGTGTGTGTGTGTGTGTGTGTGTGTGTGTGTGTGTGTGTGTGTGTGTGTGTGTGTGTGTGTGGTTGTGTGTGGTGTGTGTGTGTGTGTGTGTGTGTGTGTGTGTGTGTGTGTGTGTGTGTGTGTGTGTGTGTGTGTGTGTGTGTGTGTGTGTGTGGTGTGTGTGTGGTGTGTGTGTGTGTGTGTGTGTGTGTGTGTGTGTGTGTGTGGTGTGTGTGTGTGTGTGTGTGTGTGTGTGTGTGTGTGTGTGTGTGTGTGTGTGTGTGTGGTGTGTGTGTGTGTGTGTGTGTGTGGTGTGTGTGTGTGTGTGTGTGTGTGTGTGTGTGTGGGTGTGTGTGTGGTGTGTGTGTGTGTGTGTGTGGTGTGTGTGTGTGGTGTGTGTGGTGTGTGTGTGTGTGTGTGTGTGTGTGTGTGTGTGTGTGTGTGTGTGTGTGTGTGTGTGTGTGTGTGTGTGTGTGTGTGTGTGTGTGTGTGT
>JAXIVJ010013863.1:0-36027 GCA_036785665.1 Chirona hameri
CATACCCCACTACCTCTACAACCCATCACCCTCCTATAACACACCCCCCATACATACACCACCTTCAACAACACACTAACACATACTCAATCAACACACAAAATCCTACCAACATCACGCTAAATACTCCACCACCCTCAACTCCTACCAACAACGCTAATCTCACTTAATTTGACCACAACCGACCACTAATTTACCTCATCAGTGTCAAGCTGTAAATTACATCACTAAGTCAATGTTCATAGTTCGATAGAGTCATACGTGCCTCTACGAGTCTAACACAATTTAATTCGGTATCTCACTAACGACACTATACATAATGAATTATTGAACATTACTCAGATGTACTCGATGTACCTCGGCTTGACCCTGTATGGGTCACTGACACAAAAATTGCACCTAGTTCATACAAGAATGTTCTATAATATCATGATCCAGAAGTAATTAGACTGCTATCTTGCGTCTCCTTAGAAATGAAGCATTTTCATATTTCCCCTTAGACTATAAATGGGAGGTCGCGAAATTAAACCGACCTTCACGTCGCTGATATTCAACATGTAAGATACACGAATGTAGATATATCTGACCATATGAAATCCTGTAAGTGTAAAACCGATCATCCCAAAACTGTGACTGTGGTACGACCACAAGTTTTTTTTTGGGAGGTGGGGTCACGTGACCTGGTCTAGTGACCTGACCTAAGATGACCCGAGGATTTGTGTTTACATAATGTGGACAATTGATGCACAAACAGCTGTGCCAAAAATGTGCGCGCTGCGCTTCGCCGTTTTTTCCGCTATCCGCGAAAAACCTGAGGGGTGTCTACCCCCCCCCCCCCCCCCCCGGAACGGCGCTGGTTAAAATATAGGATGATGTGAGCATGCAGCCAGGTGTTAGGGTATTCATGTGAAGTAAAAAAAAAATGATCCCAGCTGTGCTGTGGGTAATTTTTGTATGTGCCACTTTTGGTCGGGGCCACTCAAAGCACTTTTACCACCCCTGGTTTTGGGTAGAGATAGGACTGGAATAGAGCTGAACTATAGCTACTATTTTTTTTTAGTATTGTGATGTGTAGTAGATTAGTTTTGTAGTTTGTGATTTGTAGTAGATTACTAGCAGGATTACTAGGATTTAGAAGTGCGAGACCAGAATGGGGCAAGATTATAACTGGATTCAGACTGCGGGAGATCTGGATTAGGGTTGGATTCACTTGAGGTTGAGTTGGATCAGCTCTATCTTACAGCTGGACAAGGATCACAACATATTGTGATCTACCTATGACTGCAAAAAATATTAATTGAATACAAATGAGGCCGTGACATGACTGAAAAATCTGGGAAATGTTTCCAATTTCAGCATGATAAATCTGCCTCAAGCTGGTGATGAAAAATCGTGTCCTCAAGGCTTAGTACAGTTGCTAGTACAGCCTTGAGTTGCTAGTTGCTAGTAGTAGTTAGTACAGTTGCTTAGATGGAAGGGATGGTTAATTAAGATGCTTTGATTTTGGTGAATGACCAACATGAGAAACAACGCGAGAAACTCACCCGTATATCGATGGGTCGTAAGGGCTATATCCGTATCCAGCTGTGCTGCTGAGGCCGCCGTAAACGCCCATGTCGGCACCGCCGGACTCCTTCAATCCGTAGGGATTGCTCTGCAAACGAAAAACATAGTGTTTGGTCAGAAAAGTGGTGCAGTTAAAGTCTTCCTGGCTACAGGAAATATGCCAATTCGATTTGTACACAAACAAATGTTTACAATTAAGTAGGACATACTATTTTAGTTTCTTCAATTCTGATCGAATCAGGAATATGGCTTAACCCTCGCCCTACGGGGACCTTTTCTCACCTTCGCCCTACGGGGGGGGGGCTGACAGGCCCCCTTGTTAGCTTCCAAACCAAGCAGCATAGAGCAATGCGGTAAGAACCAGCATGTTTCCTGTCATAAAAGGAATCTAACAGTATGCGATTTTTATGTTTTAGGTCAACGGGTGACCTTCCAGGTCAAGTGAATGACCTAAGATCGACCACATCCAAAAATAGCGTTTTTCCTCTGTCCGTCGTCATGACCAAAGTTATGAGTATAACATTATTTGGCTAGCGTCAAAATGTCAGTCGTTGTATTAGCCATCTGGCAATATATCGATTGTTAGGTCTGGGCCAGTTAATGACCTCTTAAGCCACGGAAATCGTCACCATAGATGATAATTGCTATGCGTTTTGCATTACAGCACATGTATGTATGTACAGGGTGCTTAGTATAACTTCCGAACGGAGAGAGATAGAGAGACACCGTAAAAAGTAACGTGTTGCCTGTCATAAGGAAAATCCAAACGCATCCCATTTTGATTATCTAGGTCAACTGGTGACCTTTGGGGTCAGGTCAATGGCCCTTTGGGGTCTGACATGACCTTGACGAACAGGTCATAGGTCACGATCTAATAGTCTTATACACTTCAAATGTTGATAGAAGACGTATAATTGTTGTAAACTGAGCTACTAAAAATTTCAGCAAGATGCACCGCATGTGTAAAAAGTTATTCAAGAAAACCTCAGGGGGACCTGTCAGCCCCCCCCCCCCCCCCCCCCCCCCCTAGGGCGAGGGTTAATGCCTTAATCACTTTGACTATGATTATTGTTTATATGTATTTGCTTTCATCGCCAACAGAGTCATACTCCACTGACAGGCGAAGTCAAAAAGATAAAAGACATGAAACACAACACATATATCACAGCCAACAGTCGTTCTAAAAGTAGAAGATGAATGACATGATGAACGAAGTGATGATGACTATACGGTTAAAACGTACCTGATCACGAGAGCCCTAAAACGACAAAACTGTCATGTCTGCGTTCAAATGACTGGCCAATAAAACATTCATGGCTTTAGGGATCCTGCAGAACATCCTTGATTCGATAGTTCTGACTCGAGCTCGAGGCACGGCGAACAGGGTGAGGGTGAGGATGCGGGTCGATCGAGGCGGCACGTGCAGAGGAAAAGAGTTGAACAGAACCTGAGAGTCCACTCTTCCCCGCAGAATGTTCCTCAGGAAGAGCATGTCATGCTGCACTCTGCGTTGTGCTAAAGATGGAATTTTGAAATGGAGCAGAAGGCTACCATAAGAAAGAGAATTAGTTTGTCCGGAGGAAGTGTGAGCTAGCAGCCAAATGAGGAGCCTGTGCTGCACTCGATCGACCCGCACCTTGTGGGAGTTGGCCGCCCCCGCCCAGATCACGCTGCAATATTATAAAATCGATCGCACATTCGCGAAGTATGCCGCCAGTACTGCGCTTCGGTTCAATTTTGGCTTACTGGTACCTACTTGGAAAGAGCGGATAAGGAGGCCGAGTGCCCGGTTGGCCCTGCTGACTGTATCCGATACATGTAGTGCGAAAGTTAATTTGGTGTCCAGCGTTACACCCAGGTCTTACGCACTATGTCTTAAGCGTTTAGAAATACTAAGTAAAGTTCATCTTCTCTGGCATAGTGTTTTTGTTTGGCGAAGAGTAGCTCGTGAAGGACATATGGCACTGGAAGACTGAGTAAAATATTGGAGCAGTTTTGCTGCAGATATAATGCACGTCTGAGGGACAAAATCCAATGTCCATGCAACTGACCTCTTGCCCTTGCGACTGATAGCGTATAGTTTAGCGAGCAACCAGGATTCAAGGGGAGGGAGCAGCATAAGGTCAGATATATCTACACAAAGGAGATCACGTTTGGTGATATATAATAACCGAGACGTTGTTTATATGTCCTGAATATATCAAACCATTACCGTCCTCGTCTTTTTATTATTATTATTATTATTATTATTAATTTTATTTTTATTATTTTTCTCTTACGTTTTATTGTTGTGCGAAATGGCTGCAGTAAGCATGAATACATTTTAGTTACCACACCACGTGGCTTCAGATAAGACCAAAACCGACCACACCGACGACAACATCTTAAAATAAATATCCCAGATGTGCCATTCGTGCAAAATAGTCGGATTAACGCTGTGCAAAACTGCCAGATGATGTTATCTCGCTAAATGACTGGTGCCAATGCGGTATGACAGGAAGGTTTTACGATGCGAACATTCACTTTAAAATGTGACCTAACGCCAACAGTGGCCGACACATTTAATGCGATTTGCAAACAATTAAATTATGTATATTATGGAATTTCGCAAAATCGAATGAAACGAAATTAAACGACGAAATCAATCGCATTCGTCAATTGTCTGTTTGTCTATTTCGCTCCCCTTTATTGTCAATTTGTGAATATTCACTCATGTTGTTGGTGGTAGTAAAACCTCAACCTAGATTCAGGCCATTTAATATCCAGTTTAACCCGCTGGTAACCCCGCGGTAACTTCCTACCAACCCCCGGAAATCCGCCTGTAATCCTCCGGTAACTTCCCAATAATCCTTCCGTAACTTGTCGTGTCCTCCCACTGTTGCCGAAGCGGCGCTAACCATTTATGGTTTGACATTCGCGTTCCGCACACACGACTTGCCGCCCCTCCCCCTCCCCATCCTTACCCACCATCCCCTCCCGGGCTCACGTGATCACGGTCGTGTCGAGTCGGGGTCACCGAGGTCACCGAGGTCACCGAGGTCGTCGGTTCGGCGCACGGCACGCGCTCCGAGGAGGCGATGTTGACGCAGTGCGGCGTTCGAGACAGTTGTGGCGCAACAGAGACTAATTAATGGCCGACGGTGCGTGCCGGCCCTCCGTCGGACGCCACGGGCCGCGCGGAGTTCTGACAAATGATTCATGGAAAGACTGGAGGCTCGTGACATTTTTGAGACTCGCCTCCCTTGGACAGAGGAGCTGGAGTAGTCAGATCACATAAAAACGTCGTTACGTGGCTGCTGTGCCCGCGGCGTAGATTCAGCTCGTAAATACCAACTTTCAATCTACGCTAGATTATTAACAACTCGCGCTGTTTTAATCCCCTACGCCTTCACCCCAATCATACAGATTGACGCGCTGCACACCGGCGAGGCGCAGACGGCCGGCTAAACGGAATCACTTATCTGCGACAGAAGTGGGCTCTATCTGCGAGAGAACTGTTTGTGTTTCAGGTTTCCGCAGGGGGCGAAGATAATTCATTCTGGCTGCGAGCGAGGGGCGGACAGACGCAGAGGGGAGCGGCGCGCTGCTGGCAGCTCGCCGGAGAGGGGGCGAGCGGCAAGCGTGGACACATTGGTCTCCGCCGACGCGTCCGACGCTGCCGACACAGCCGACGGGGCCGAAGCAGCCGGCGCGGCCGACGCGGCCGACGCAGCCGACGCGGATGAACTCCGACGCGGACCGCCGCGTTGGCCAGTTGGAAGGAGGCGGTCTGTCTTGCGTCGGGGAAGACGGCACCGATCTCTGCCGACGTGGCCGCCGAGAGAGGAGTAAAAACTGCTGTGTCGGCGGAGTGCTGGCCAGATAGGCGGTGACGTCCAAAGCTCTCAGACGGATCAGAGCTGAGAGGACGCCAGGTAAAAAGGACCGCTGAAAGTGGACCGAAGAAGGAAAGCTTTGAAGTGAATCGTGACGGTTTGTGTGCGGGTTTTCAGTCTGAGTCTGCGGGACAGGTCTGAACGATATAACATGTTCACTGTTCAGGTGTCCTTATACTGTCTACAGTCATTACCTTTGACACCGCAAGACAGGCAAGACACAATAACACTTGCCTTGGAAATATTATAATATAATTATGTACCCCTATCGGGCCATAGAGCAAACCCACAGCATAAACCTACAGATCAAATTCGCATGACTTTCATTGACCACCATATTTACCCCCACAGGACTAGGCCACCCCACAGGACTACTCAAAATGACAGCCCCAAACGACTACCATATTTACCCCCACAGGACTAGGCCACCCCACAGGACTACTCAAAATGACAGCCCCAAACGACTACCCCAGTGCCAGCATAGGTGAGTTGCCGGGGGCTGCGCGCCGGGCGCCTAATGGAAAAGGCGTGTTCTGAACGCTGCGCAGGGGAAGTCAGCAGACGGGCCATCCATTCCACGGCTGCGGCAATAATTATCGGATCGACTGACGATACTAGCTCCGCCAACGGGGACGCTCCGGAGGGTGCCTGGGAACCCAACTGGCCTGATGGGTCACGGGGGGACCTGATGGGTCACGGTGGGACCAGCTGGGACACGGAGGGACCAGCTGGGACACGGAGGGATCTGATGGGTCACGGTGGGACCAGCTGGGACACGGAGGGACCTGATGGGTCACGGAGGGACCAGCTGGGACACGGAGGGACCCGCTGGGACCCGCTGGGACCCAGTGGAACCAATAAGGACGCGACTCGATGGACACTGTACAATCCGCTGGGACGCGGTTGGGGCCAGCTGGGACCGGGCAGGATCCGATGGACTTGATGGACCCGACGGGACCAGGCCGAGTGTCACAGTGCGCCAGGATCGGTCACAGCAGAACAGAACATTCGCATTGCCTCCCATTAGCCGCCGCTGCGCTGGAGCTGTCGGAGTTACTACATAGAACTAGGCGTCAGACGAGCTACCGGGCATGAGCACAACACAGGCCGCTGTCTGTGCTATTGCCTGATGGCGTATAAGGGCGCCACTGACGGTGTCGCCTCTTCGCAACCGCCAGCGGCCAACTGCTTCGGGCTTCGGCTAATGATCAGTTACGGTCAACTGCCAGCGGCAACTGCCAGCGGCAACTGCCAGCGGCAACTGCCAGCGGCAACTGCCAGCGGCAACTGCCAGCGGCAACTGCCAGCGGCAACTGCCAGCGGCAACTGCCAGCGGCAACTGCCAGCGGCTACTGCCAGCGGCTACTGCCAGCGGCAACTGCCAGCGGCTACTGCCAGCGGCTACTGCCAGCGACCAATGCTCTGTTCACTCCCGGTTACCCAGTTGTTCAGTGACACCATGGCGATTAGAAGAAAGGCGAGGGTCCATTGCCAGTGGATGGTAAACATTTTGGGAACAGTAGGATGCAAAATGTTTGGGAGCCAGCCAGATGCAAACGGGAGGAGGATTGCAGTGGGTTCAAATGGGGAGGGGGGATGAAGGGGTGGGAGGAGTCGTGTTAATCGGAAAGGGAGAGGCGAAGGGGTACCATTGAGGAAGAAGTAGCAGTAAGGAGCACGCTGGTCGATTGCCCGACCGCCGCCATAGAGGTGCCCACTGCCCATGTCCAGCTGGCAAACCTGCCCGGACGCCGCGCTGGTGGCGAGCCAGGAAGATCGGGAGTGATATACTGCGGCGGAATGAAGAGGGATGAAGACGCAGTAGAAGACGCAGAAGGAGAGAATCAAAACAACGGGACTCATGGAACTCACATTTTGTATATACATATGAGTAAGCCTGCGACGTTCCGTTTTAAATACGTTTGGCGCTTTCGAAATGAAAGACAATGCGATATTGAATAGGCATGATCTTAGTAGTTAGAATGTTTGTTCGATTAATTCAAGACCAGTTTTCTTGAGTATCAACCTTCCGTTTTTTAGATATATGGTTCTGCATGTCCATTATCTGTTCCATGTATTTCAACGCTATGATAGCAGACTTGTCTGTTAAATAGCAATGAAAATTGTTTAAGATCCATTATTGTTCCTTTGTTTCCATAGTGCGAACGACAGGTCATTTATTTTGGCATGTATTAGACTTGTTACAGTACCTGACCGTTCATCAAACACTACATCCAATATTAATCAATCGTATTTGAAACTACGAATCTACATGGTGTCATGCTTCATATTGTTGAGTATTGCATGAGTACCTTTATTGCAGTTGCATACTTCCAGAAAGGGCAGATTGTGGCATGAACTTCTGTGTTTAATTTGCTGCAAAACCTGATAACAGGACACAATATTCTCCGCTTGAAACTGATATGTATTTACAATGAATCTCATGTGACGGTGCATTCGAAATAATTTATTGTTTCTGGAAAGCAATTGGTTGACATGCAAGCTGATTAGCCTACAATGATACGTCATAAACTGCAAAGAGATTCCCGAAGTTGATTGACATTGAACATTTATACTCCACATTGCTGCGAAGGATGGCATGTCAGTCTCTTAGTAACATGCACCATTATACCAGTTTTTAACGGAAGTTGGGCTAGCCTGACAAAATCACAAGAATGAGAGGATAGCAATGCTACGAGAGACATGCTAGTTATTAGTTTTAAGCAACCTTTGGCATAGAATCAGCTCCGCACAATACAAGCCTGACGACGATCTATCGATAACAAACCAGCAGCCTGGTACAAGCCTGACGACGATCTATCGATAACAAACCAGCAGCCTGATACAATGCTAGTGCGTAGAGCCGGCATCGGATGACTCACCAAAGAGCTGAAGTACGAGCTGTCGACGCCGATGCTGGGGTAGGGCGACTGGTCTCCGGCCGGGTAGCCGGCGCTGTAGTGCAGCGACGAGCCGGTACTGAGGCGCGGGTACGAGTTGAGCGCCGCCAGCCGGCCGGCCTCGTACTGGCACGAGCAGACGGCCTGGCCGGTGACGGGGTCGGTGGCCACCACGCGGCCCGTTTCACAGCACGAGGTGCCGCCGCCGGCGCCGGCCACCGTGGCCGTGCTCGGCTGGCTGCCCGGCATCAGCAGCTGCAGAGAAAGACACGGGAGGTCAGGTCAGGTCAGAGTAGGTCAGGGGTCACAGGTCAGAGAGGTCAGAGAGGTCAGAGAGGTCAGAGAGGTCAGAGAGGTCAGAGAGGTCAGAGAGGTCAGAGAGGTCAGAGAGGTCAGAGAGGTCAGAGAGGTCAGAGAGGTCACATGTCACGGGTCACAGGTCACAGGTCACAGGTCACATGTCACAGGTCACAGGTCACAGGTCACAGGTCACAGGTCGCAGGTCACAGGTCACAGGTCACAGGTCACAGGTCAGACAGCTAACGTCACAAATCACTGGTCAGAGAGCTCTGAGCAGACTGAAGAGGTCAGATGTTTGAGGTTAAAGGTCAGAGGTCAGACAGCACCCACAGTCTGAGGTCAGAGATCAGAGGCTGTACTTCATGTCAGGGATCAGAGGTCAGGGGTCAGGGGCCAGGGGGCAAGGTTCAAGGGTCAGGGTCAATGGTTAAGGGTCAAGGGCCAAGGGTCTAGGATCAAGGGACAAGGGTCTAGGATCAAGGATCAAGGGCCAATGGGGTTAAGGGCCAAGGGTTTAAGGTTCAAGGGCCAGGGGTGAGTGACCATTGGTCAGCGATCAGTGGTCTGAGGTTAGAGGTCGTAGGATCAGAGGTCAGAAGTCAGAGACAGGGGTGTGGTTTTATTAAAAAAAATGATTGTGGGTGCCCAAAATAAAATGTATTGTGCCCACCTATACCACTCCATCAGCACAAGAAAAGCATTGGTGCAGGTTTTTCGTACGTGTACTTCTTGCTGTTAATTGCCAACACATTGATCGACTGGAAAACGGAAACAACTACAGTCGTCTGCAAAAATACATGAATATAACTTGTTTTAAAATATTATGGCTCATCATCAAAAAAGGACATTATTGCATGCAGCAATCAAGAAAGCATAACAATTACGATATTTAACCCTCGCCCTACGGGGGGGGGGCCTGACAGGCCCCCCTGAGGTTTTTCTTGAATAACTTTTTACACATACGGTGCATCTTGCTGACATTTTCGGTAGCTGAGTTTAAAACAATTATACGTATGCTGTCATTTTCTTAATTGAAATTGGTTAAGTAGCTTGGGAGATAATCATGTTTTGATGACGTCATGTTGGTGGAAAAACGATACATTTGTTAAAAATGGTTGGAAACAGATTTTTAAAGGAAATTGCAAACCCAACTCACAAAAGATACCAAATGGCATTCTATTTCAAATGGCATTCTCGGATTTTCATAATTTTGGGTTTTTGACCCCTAAAATTAAAAAAAATGCTCTGTTTTGGAAAAATCTCCACAAAATCAAAATTTTCAAAGATGTTAGAAAAACAGGAATATGTGTGAGAGAACTGAGTATGGAAAATACTCATACTAAATTTCAAAGCAATATCTTCGTTTTTGACTGAGTGATGGCTCCCTAAGTGTAAGAAACTGATGACGTCATTTTTTAAATAACTTTTTTGTATTTTTTTGACAAGATACGAGCAAATAATTACCTTTTCTGTATTTCTGAGCCAAACTGGTCTAGGAACATGCCTTTTTATTTACATTTATCAATTTCTAATTTTTAGGTTTTCTGAAGAGCAAAATCGCTGTTCTGGACGTCCGAGGTCATTTACTTGACCTGGAAGGTCACCTGTTGATCTGAAACCTAAAAATCGCATACTGTTAGATTCCTCTCATGACAAGCAACATGCTGGTTCTTACTGCATTGCTCTAAGTTGATTGGTTTGGAAGTTAACAGGGGGGCCTGTCAGGCCCCCCCCCCGTTGGGCGAAGGTGAAAAAGCTCCCGTAGGGCGAGGGTACATCAACAGATTTTGTCAGCATTGACAAATATTTTTGGATTTCTTGAAATTAATGCTAATCAAACGCATTAAATGGATACACATTTAATGAGGAACCTATAAGTGATATGTGCTTAACCCGCGTTAGGTATATATGGGTATATAACTTTGATTTTGTGAAAATTTAACCAAAAATCGGTTTTATTACTTTTAGTGGTCTAAATCTCAAAATTTCGGCAATTTGAGATAGCCATTTTGAAGAGAATGCCATTTCCTTCTTTTTAGCGTCTTCTATTTACAATTCACTTCAAAAATTTATTTTATACGCATTTTTAACATGTATCGCTTTCCACTAAAAATGGCGTGACATTACGTCACTAGAACGTCATTATCTCCCAAAGTTCTTGACCTATTTCATTTAAATTTTGTGAAAATGTGGTGCTGCTGGTGGTGGTGGTGGTGGTGATGGTGTTTTGAGGTTCAGGGGCGCTCCAACCTCTACGGTTATTGGCGCCCAAAATAAAAAATGTGATGCAGCATAAGGTACCTACACAAAGTTTAGCATTTGTATCGATAACAGTGTTTAAGTTGTTGAGAAAATTCCTGAGGAGGCAGATTCTGCCCCCCCCCCCCTGGGGATAAGTGCGAGCTTTCGATCGCTTTCCCCGATCTCCCTAGCTCTTTGATAACAACTCTTTCAAGGAAGAGGGAGGTCATTTTGGTTTTCTACCTGGGCGAAGTTGTCTTAGAGGCACACACGGGTGTGGGCAAATCACAAAATAATGGCGTCTGTTTATGGGTATCAGATCAACTTCGTTTATCTCATTTCTGAAAATACATAGGTGTATATTTGTCCGTTACTAAAACCTACATTTTAGCACAGCCACAATTCAAACTTCCATTGATTCTGACTTACCAAATTCTACAAGTTTTCTTTTTGCCATTTGCTTCGTTTTAAATGCAGATGCATCCATTAACTCTCGCCCTACGGGGACCTTTTTCACCTTCTCCCTACTAGGGAGGTGTCATACAAGACTTCCAAAAGACTTCCAAAAGTTAACTTCCAAACCAAGAAACATAGAGCAATACGGTAAAACCAGCATGTTGCCTGTCATGAGAGGAATCTAACAGTATGCGATTTTTAGGTTTCAGGTCAAAGAATGACCTTCCAGGTCAAGTGAATGACCTAAGATCGACCACGTCCAAAAATAGCGATTGTACAGGGCGCTTAGTAGAACTTCCGAACGGAGAGAGATAGAGAGACACCGTAAAAGTAACGTGATGCCTGTCATAAGAAAAATCCAAAGGCATCCCATTTTGAGCATCTAGGTCAACTGGTGACCTTTGGGGTAAGGTAAATGGCCCTTTGGTTTCTGACATGACCTTGACTTGGTCATAGGTCACGATCTTAAAGTCGTATAGACTTCAAATTTGTATAGGATACGTATAATTGTTGTAAACTCAGCTAATGGAAATTTCCGCAATATGCGCCGCATGTATACAAAGTTATTCAAGAGAAAACTCAGGAGGGGGGGGGGGTTCGTTTTAGGACCCCCCCGTAGGGCGAGGGTTAAAGAGTAACATCCGACGATCAGCGAAATCATGACCTTAAGCAAATTATTTTTTATTTTGTTTACGGTTATGCATTTTCGAACATATGATTGTGGGTGCCGAAAGACTATTGTGGGTGCCCATTTCAGCTGTGTGGGTGCCAGAGCACCAACAAAGAGATAGGAAACCACACCCATAGCCAGAGGTCAGAAATCAGAGGGCGGAGGTCAGTGGCCAGAGGTCAGTGATCAGAGGTCAGATGTCAATTACACTAGACAGTTCAGGTCAGTTCAGGTCAGAGTCAGCTTTAGTGAAGACATTCCAAATGAAGTCATCTCACAAACATGTGTTGAAATATGCTAATGTAAAGAAGAATAGAAGAAAGAATGTGCTTTGCCAATAATTCCGTTTTTCCTTTGCTCGTAAATATTTTCAAAAAGGAAATGTTCACACACGTTCCTCATATATCTTCCTGGGTTTTAAGTACTTTAACCATTATACTGTGACAATTTAAAATAGTACAAGCTACAGGTGTCCTTAACACCGAGGAATGTCGTACAATCAATGTATGCATAACTCACCGTGGAGGCCACAACTGTAGTGATATCGCATCATAACAGATTGTGTGTCAAGGCACGTGCCACCACGCAGGCGAAGTGTGTGCGTAGCTTATCTAACATGAAGTACCCGCTTAGTACCCGCTATTAAGTACCCGCCATACCATTTACCCACTTAGCTGAGTGGTGATGCGAGTCTCAATATTATATGAAGGCCCACTACTGGGAAGAATGTAAGAAACATTCTAAGCTAAGGTGTAAAATTAATATATATATATATTTTTAAAAACTGGATGCTATGACTGAGCATGGTAATAATATAAAGAGAGATTATAATTAGCCTGATGCTCATTGATATTTCAAAAAGATAAAACAAAGTTAAGAATTATATGATATTTCGTTCACGGAACTTCATCAGATACAGTAATAACAAAATGTAGGTTGATATGGGATAGGTTTGATAGGTTGATATGAGATGGGCTTGATGGGCTTGATAGGTTACATCTTGTTATTACTGTATCTGATGAAGTTCCGTGAACGAAATATCATATAATTCTTAACTTTGTTTTATCTTTTTGAAATATCAATGAGCATCAGGCTAATTATAATCTCTCTTTATATATATATATATATATATATATATATATATATATATATATATATATATATATATATATATATATATATATATATATATATTACATATGAAATAGCATTGCTCTCGTTTTCTTTGTCTGAGCTTGCACACATACGTGAATGCGTGTGTCTCATGTATGCGTGCCGTTGACTCATGTTGTTTAGTTTAAACGTAAGGGAGTATTCATATTGAATAACTTACAGTAATAGGGGTCTCATTTGAATACATCTGTATTAACCTATCAAACCTATCCCATATCAACCTATCAAACCTATCCCATATCAACCTATCAAACCTATTCCATATCAACCTATCAAACCTATTCCATACCAACATATCAAACCTATCAAGCCCATCTCATATCAACCTATCAAACCTATCCCATATCAACCTAGAAAACCTATCCCATATCAACCTATCAAACTATCCCATATCAAACAATCCCTGCATCGGTTAATCTACCTATCAAGCCTATCCCATATCAATCTATCAAACCTATCCCATATCAACCTATCAAACCTATCCCATATCAACCTATCAACCTATAAAACATATCCCATATCAACCTATCAAACCTATCCCATATAAACCTATCAAACCTATCCCATATCAACCGATCAAACCTATCAAACTTATCCCATATCAACCTATGAAACCTATCAAACCTATCCCATATCAAACAATGCCTGCGTCGGTCCTCGCGCAAACTGTGTACGTACTCATCCAATATCCCACTGTCGCGATATCACATCTATGTTAACCGTTGTGTAATTGATGCACCCACTGCACTGTTGTGTAAGTGATGCCCCCACGGCGGACCACCAGTGCGACCGAGAGGGGGACGTGGCGAACCGGTTGCACATGCTCACGTGTGCTGCTGGGGACTGCTCACGTGTGCTGCTGCTGCAAATGTTGACCCGATTGCAATTGTAAATGAGCTGCAGGTTCCCAGAGTGCATAGGGATAATAATATACAGGGAATACTAGTACAGGGACGGGACGACGGGGTGGGTACGGGTACGGGTACGGGCGAATGACGGGGCGAGGGACGGGGGACATCTGGATGGCTGTTGGAGTCCGAGTTTCCTGGGGTATGCGATACGATGGTTTTCAAAGTAGTGTGAGGGGGGCGTGTGACGGGGGCGTGTGAGGGCAGACACGTGCGTAGTAGTGTCGTGCTGTGATATTGTACTGTACTGCGTGCTTTACTGTCGATACGATGGGCGCACGGTGGCAGCCTTGCTTGTGTGTCGGATGGCATGCTGGAAGCAGGTTGTGGGCTGCGGAGTACGAGGTACGGGGTGCCGGGTTGTACCAGCTGATGTACCAGCTGTGTTTGTCAGTCTGCGGCAACTGTCCATGGCGGTTTACTTTGTATAGCATCCCTTTCTTTCGGAGTACCTCCGTCCTCCACCCCCACGTGTTCCCCAATGTCACTCCTGAACTGCAGGCCTATGTTGTCGCAGGTTTTCTGACACCCTTGGAGACCCCCCCCCCCCCCCCCTCCTATATCCTCTCCGGCAGCCTTGTCAGATCTGTTTCTTTTAGAGCCAACACAACCTCTCTCTGTCACTGCCATTTCGAGAACCATCTCCTATCCGTTCCACCCGCATCCCCACTTCGCAAACTTGCCATCACCTCTCCTCATTTCCCCGCCCCAGTTTCTCGTCACATAATCTTCCCAATTATCTTCCCGATCACCTCAACTTTACCACTCCCATCTCTCACAACAAACGCCTCCCCATCACCCGGGCCCCATTACCTTTAGACCCTTGTCAGCCATCCTTGCCATCACCTCCCAAACAACTTCTCACTGGTTTTTGTTGACCTAATTTCGAAGTGTTGGGCTAGTACATATCTACATTTTGCTTGTCCTGCAAAATAGTTGATTGCATTTCTGCTGCTTATGTGGTGCGGTGCTCTCTAATTTCTATATTAACGTGATTTTTGTTTTTGGTCAACTCCAAAAATTTGCCTGAAAGAAAAAAAATTGTCCCTCGCAATGGTGTGCCCCCCTCGTGGTCCAATGGGGCCCCCGCGAGGTTGTGCCCCCCCCCCCCCCCCCCTTACTAAAATCCTGTGAGCGCGGCTGACCACGAGTTTGGTCCTTCAAGGCTGTCTTCATCCTGCATAAATTAACGTTCTTATTTAGTAAAAGTTTTGGAAGCGTATATTTGACATGGGTCATCATTAGAGCCCTTCATGGAATGGGAATCCCATATGGGAATGGGAACGGGATAGAAATGGGTGGGAATGGGGTATTTTTCTGGAAATGTAACGGGTTGGAACGGGTTTGGGGCAGACCATATTTGTTTAGTACTACACAAAGTGAAATATGCTGAAACGGGTGGGAATGGCAGCCCAATCAATTATAAATTCGGATTGGAACGGGTTTGGGTCTGGCTGAATGGGCTGGAACGGGATAGGGGCTGAAAATGTGTCCATCGAAGGGTACCCTCACCTCACCCTGGTAGGGCAAAATCACTACGTGTTCGGGTAGACCCCCCCCCCCCCTTAGCGTTTCACCCCTAATTGAGCTAGAGCTTCGATTCAAAGACGAGCGTGTGGCTTGTGACGAGAGGAAGCCTCTGATATCCGATTTGAAGGTCTTGGGTCATTAGATGACCTCTGAGATCATGTCAATGACCCAAAGGTCATTGTGTAAATTGTAAATGCGTTTAAATTGAATTTTATCGAGCTATAATCGAGAATGACCATATCATAATGCTTAATGGGTGCCAAATCCGTAATCAGCGTCACAAAATGTCCTAAAAACTACCAAATTCCAAAAAAGTCATGTCAGGTCATCAGAGGCCAGTGGCCTCGGTTGACCTGTGGAAGTGAATGACCCCAGTGGAACATATACTTATGTAAAATGGATCCCAAATTTGAAATCAGCGTCACAAAATGTCCCATAAACCGCCAGAAGCCCAAAAAAAATCATCTGAGGTCACCGGAGGCCAATGACCTCAGTTGACCTCTGAAAAGGTCAATCGAGGTCACAATCTCAGTGAAAACCACAACTGTCACCTGGTAACACCTGTGCATATGCTCCTGAACAACAAACACTCGGAAACTGCACAAGCTACAAGCATCGATACTGCGGGACGCCAGTTGCGCCTGACATGACCTTGAGAAACAGGTCATAAGTCAAGGGTCATGTGGGTTAGAAATTCAAAATTTTCAGAGTATGTGTCAAATGTTTCAAAAGTAGAGTACTGACAGTTCCATCGTAATCGGTTGGAAACTACACGAGTTATTCTAGAAAAACCGAGAGGGGGTGGCATCCAATCCCCCCCCCCCCCGTTCTCGGGCGAGGGCTAGTCATCATAAATACTGGTTTTGGGCATCTTCAACTGCGAGGAATTCAATGTCAATTTAGCAAATGTGTCCGCAATTCACGATGGTATGAGGATATATGAACACTAGTCACCCGCTAAACTTGTGCCCTGCAACATGAACCGATAGCCTTGACCAAGGGCGGATCCAGGATATGTTAGGAGGGGTGGCCGCAGGCCAATTTAGGGGCGCCTTCCAAAAATCCAGGGGCGCCATGATAGCAATGTTCGTTAAACCGCAGCTGAAGCGAACGGGAGACATTAAAACAAGCAGCACACATGAAATATAGTACGTCTTTTCGCTGCGCGACGAAAACGGACGGACAGCCCGTGGGGCGCCCTTCTGGCGGGGGGGGGGGGCGACCGCTGCGGCCACCCCCTGGATCCGCCCATGGCCTTGACCGGGGAAAGCCACCGGTGAGTGTGACACTGCCTACTAGATATGCAGAAAATTATAATTTCTTGGTCACGGCTCCGGTCACGGCGGCTGACCTAGTTCAGAGGTCACGGCGTGCTAGTAGCCAGGTCAATTTGAGCCCCAGCTTGGTCACGGCAAGATCAATTTTCATAATTTCAACATATGAAATAGTTATGTAATTTGTATCCTAAAAATATACTTTGCTAGAACATTTCGATTTGAGAACATTGCTAGAACAGCAACAGGACAAAACTGCCGATACCTTGAGGTAGGATGGATGTAGGAAAATCAAAAAGCATGAATGAAATGCATGGTTACCTAATACCTACTACCTAGTACCTACAAGACTCATAAATAAGCCGTTGAAAGAATATCAAAGTATCAAATAATCCATCATCTACAATGACATTTTAAACACTAGGAAATGGGCAAACAAGTTGGTAAAGTCAGATTCTAGCTGATGTTAATGACAAGCCGTCACGCTGCACAGAAGATATTTACCAAATTTGCCGGAACAAACAACCTTTTTTAAATACAGGTCTAGGCATATACAAACTGAAAATCCATCTCACTTGCAGGCCCTCAAAGCTAAGTATCAGAGCAGACAAGGATAACAATACAATTTAAATAGTGATGTCATGCATGACCTATAAGTTACCAGTGAGACACAGCTATACCAACATGGATTCGTGTCATCTCCAGGGTTCAGTCATCTCACCTGATTGAAGCCAACCGCATATTAATATAACGAAATCTCTCTTCCAAAATAGTAAATATGTCACATTAAGGCCAACATGAACATGAACTCCGAGAATCGGTGCAGCACAGAATGAATATATGGCCTTGGCAATGAGGAGATTGTTGTTGGTGCTGGATTAGGGCGCGTAGGCAATGAGGAGAGAAAAACACACGCCACGCTATCGGCAGCTGTGGCGCGCCATCGTCAACTACGGCGCGCTTTTATTTTTGTGTTCGACGTCAAAAGGTAAAGGTTTTATTATTCATCAGCTGTTTGCACAGCGCCATTTGTGACGCATCAGAGACGTGAAATATAATTGGTAAATTGTTTGTGCTTTGAGGAATTATTACATAACAATAATCCTTAGCGTGAATTGGGGGTATTTGGAATTTGGATGCATTTTATTAGACCGAGCCTGTAGCCATTAATAAGCCCCATGCGCCTATGTGTTGATTTACTTGAATCATCATCTGAGGCATATATTGAGGCTACTGGAAATTTGGAATCTTGTATCTATTTAATGATCCACTATCATGCAAAATGTCAGTGTGCAAGTTTTTTTAATAAATTTAGTCCGAATGTTTTTGAATGGATGGATTTCCGAGGTCAGGCCCCGCGCTAAGCATAGCTTGTTGCGCAGGTCCTGACCCCACCACCCGATCAAGCAATTCCTGGCGTCCGGCGAAATTTAGAAGCGAAAGTTGTACGTGCCCGACATACCTGGATACGGTCCGCCCCGCCTTCTGACGTCACCTGACCTTGAGTGTGACCGCTGCCACCGGCCACAGGCCATCCCAGTCAGGGGCAAATAGCGAGCGCCGAAGCGACTCGAACCCGGGCTGCCACTACCGGGTGAGGTCAGAAGCCCGACGCTCTCCCAACTGAGCTACAGGGGCGGACAAAAGTTGGTTGTGTTGTGACTGTGAGATTTAAGAGGAAGGTATATCCGGAACACTTGGTCTTCTTAGGTAATAGGTACCTAAGTAGTAGTAGTGGTAGGTAGTTTTAGTGAAGTAAGTAAGCTTAGTGGCTTGGTGTTTGTTTTCTACCATAACCTTTCCTTGTTGGTGTCTTGAACCACCAACAAAAAAGTTTATAGGTGCACTTTGTGTCCCCTATAAATTATTGTGATGTTTAAGTTGGTTACTTCATGAAAACCTAGTGCTATGAGTGTCGCCTATCCTATACCCAAGTTAAGCGACCAACATGAACAAGTTTATAGATGATACAAAGTGTCAATCTTTAGTCAGTCAGTCAATCTTTAGTGTTGACTGACATAGTGACTCAGAAATAGAATGCAAACCAAATGAACAGCTGTAACAATTGCTTCAATCAAAATGTTTGGACTTTGGAACATGCGCCTGATTTAGTCTATAGTTTGATAAGGTCACGGCTTTATCTCATTTGACCTGACCTATTCCCGGCTTAGTGCCGCCGTGTAACTGATTTAGTCACAGCGCCGTGACGCCGGGACCAGTTTTATGCACCTCTACTGCCTACCCTAGCCCTGACCAGGGACAGCCACCGGTGAGTGTGACAGTGGTGACACTGCCTACCCTAGCCCTGACCAGGGACAACCACCGGTGAGTGTGACAGTGGTGACACTGTCTACCCTAGCCCTGACCGGGACAACCACCGGTGAGTGTGACAGTGGTGACACTGCCTACCCTAGCCCTGACCAGGGACAGCCACCGGTGAGTGTGACAGTGGTGACACTGCCTACCCTATCCCTGACCAGGGACAACCACCGGTGAGTGTGACAGTGGTGACACTGTCTACCCTAGCCCTGACCGGGACAACCACCGGTGAGTGTGACAGAAGTGACACTGTCTACCCTAGCCCTGACCGGGACAACCACCGGTGAGTGTGACAGTGGTGACACTGCCTACCCTAGCCCTGACCAGGGACAGCCACCGGTGAGTGTGACAGTGGTGACACTGCCTACCCTAGCCCTGACCAGGGACAGCCACCGGTGAGTGTGACAGTGGTGACACTGCCTACCCTAGCCCTGACCAGGGACAGCCACCGGTGAGTGTGACAGTGGTGGCACTGCCTACCCTAGCCCTGACCGGGACAACCACCGGTGAGTGTGACAGTGGTGACACTGCCTACCCTAGCCCTGACCAGGGACAACCACCGGTGAGTGTGACAGTGGTGACACTGTCTACCCTAGCCCTGACCGGGACAACCACCGGTGAGTGTGACAGTGGTGACACTGCCTACCCTAGCCCTGACCAGGGACAGCCACCGGTGAGTGTGACAGTGGTGACACTGTCTACCCTAGCCCTGACCGGGACAACCACCGGTGAGTGTAATAGTGGTGACACTGCCTACCCTAGCCCTGACCAGGGACAGCCACCGGTGAGTGTGACAGTGGTGACACTGTCTACCCTAGCCCTGACCGGGACAGCCACCGGTGAGTGTGACAGTGGTGACACTGCCTACCCTATCCCTGACCAGGGACAGCCATCGGTGAGTGTGACAGTGGTGACACTGCCTACCCTAGCCCTGACCAGGGACAGCCACCGGTGAGTGTGACAGTGGTGACACTGCCTACCCTAGCCCTGACCGGGACAACCACCGGTGAGTGTGATAGTGGTGACACTGCCTACCCTAGCCCTGACCAGGGACAGCCACCGGTGAGTGTGACAGTGGTGACACTGCCTACCCTAGCCCTGACCGGGACAATCACCGGTGAGTGTGACAGTGGTGACACTGCCTACCCTAGCCCTGACCAGGGACAGCCACCGGTGAGTGTGACAGTGGTGACACTGCCTACCCTAGCCCTGACCAGGGACAGCCACCGGTGAGTGTGACAGTGGTGACACTGCCTACCCTAGCCCTGACCAGGGACAGCCACCGGTGAGTGTGACAGTGGTGACACTGCCTACCCTAGCCCTGACCGGGACAGCCACCGGTGAGTGTGACAGTGGTGACACTGCCTACCCTAGCCCTGACCAGGGACAGCCACCGGTGAGTGTGACAGTGGCGACACTGCCTACCCTAGCCCTGACCAGGGACAGCCACCGGTGAGTGTGACAGTGGTTACACTGCCTACCCTAGCCCTGACCGGGACAGCCACCGGTGAGTGTGACAGTGGTGACACTGCCTACCCTAGCCCTGACCAGGGACAGCCACCGGTGAGTGTGACAGTGGTGACACCGCCTACCCTAGCCCTGACCAGGGACAGCCACCGGTGAGTGTGACAGTGGTGACACTGCCTACCCTAGCCCTGGCCAGGGACAGCCACCGGTGAGTGTGACAGTGGTGACACTGCCTACCCTAGCCCTGACCAGGGACAGCCACCGGTGAGTGTGACAGTGGTGACACTGCCTACCCTAGCCCTGACCAGGGACAGCCACCGGTGAGTGTGACAGTGGTGACACTGCCTACCCTAGCCCTGACCAGGGACAGCCACCGGTGAGTGTGACAGTGGTGACACTGCCTACCCTATCCCTAACCAGGGACAGCCATCCGTGAGTGTGACAGTGGTGACACTGCCTACCCTAGCCCTGACCGGGACAGCCACCGGTGAGTGTGACAGTGGTGACACTGCCTACCCTAGCCCTGACCAGGGACAGCCACCGGTGAGTGTGACAGTGGTGGCACTGCCTACCCTAGCCCTGACCAGGGACAGCCACCGGTGAGTGTGACAGTGGTGACACTGCCTACCCTAGCCCTGACCGGGACAGCCACCGGTGAGTGTGACAGTGGTGACAGTGGTGACAGTGGTGGCAGTGGTGACAGTGGTGACAGTTGTGACAGTGGTGACAGTTGTGACAGTGGTGACAGTGGTGACAGTGGTGACAGTGGTGACAGTGGTGACAGTGGTGACACTGACTACCAACAAGGAAAGCGAAGTGGTGATTCTGACAATGGCGTCCAGACAATGACGAGAGGCTGGATTGGAGGGCTGAATTGGAGGGATTGGATTGGAGGGTACAGGAACAAAACTGCGGTTTCTTAACCAAAGCGTGACTTGTCCGCGAACAGGAGCGGCTAATGCTAGTCTCGTTTCATGCAACTAATTAGGGGTAACATCAAACTTTATCATACCATCGCAATCATCATCTGCTTCATCATCATGTATATGGATGGGCTGGGCTCATGCTGCCCGTGGATTGCGGTTATCAGCATTCGAAGCCTTCGAGAAAGCTGAATGGGCAGCTAAAGAGCATGTTGCAGGCGCCCGTAACCTCCGACGGAACAAGGCGGGTAAGGTGCAGAGGCGTCAGCGGAGCAGGATCAGAATGAAATAGACCACTGACGTCTACTACCTTGGCAAGACCAGTCGCTCCGCAAGCAATGGCCATAGAGCAGCTAGCTGATTTGGCAAATATCGATAGTGATTGTCGTACAAGCAAGTGATGATTATTCCATCACCACACACTGCATCAACAGTTGCAATGGTGCAGTGATGCCATGTGTGTCGCCTGCTTCTCACCTGCGACGCCGCTGTGGCGTACGGGTAACCAAACTGGGTGTAGGCTGACATGGTATCAGCGGAGCTGCTCCAGGTCAGGTCAGGTCACGGCCGTCCCTGGGCCACGTCTCTCCCTTCCTCTCTCTCCTCTATCTCTCTCTCTCTCTCTCCGGGGTGGCACAGTGGGCGGCGGCGGCGGTCGGGCGCCGGTCGCTCGCGCTCTCCCTCGCTCTCTCACAGCACGCGCCTCGCCCGCTCCGCGCAACACGCCAACTGGCGCCGGCCGGCCGACCGGGCGGCGAGCCGCGCCGCTGGGCGGAGCCTCGCCGGCCGACAGCCAATCAGCGACCGCTCCGCTCCTGGCACCGCCCACCGCCATTGTGGCCCGACCGGGAATTAGTCTTGGCATTTGCTGACTCGACTGCTGGCCACACCTCGAATGTGAGGAAGAAAAATTGCCGGGAATCCAGCGCGAAATTTTACAGGCATTAGTTTAGCAGCCAACATGAGAAATATGGTCTAGGGGCGATTTATCCTGTTTTCGAACGGAGAATCATGTTGGACGTAATGACACTAATTGTAAGGATGCTGTTAACCACTAGGGAAATTAGCATGAATAGGAAGGGAGACGCATTCAAGCAAATTTACGCCCCCCATATTACAGCCGAGCTAATTGTAAATATATCATGTAAATATGAGGTCTAGGCGCGAGCTACCTGGCACTTATGGCACATTAATGCATTTAATGTGGACATTGATCATAATTGGGTGCCAGCACTTAGTATGTGGTGGGAAAATGTGATATTAGAGGCAAATAAAATCAGCATGCTTATGGAGCTATAAAACTCGCAACGACTTGGTACGAATGTGTTCTCTTTAATTTGTGCCGTTGTTTGTGAGGGTAAATGTGACTTATATGTACTTCACAAAGTCCATTACTTTAATCATTGTGATATCAAGTGGGAACGTGTGCTATATGATACGAGGAAATGATTTTGAAGCGTTCCTTGTATGATAGAGATGCGGTTAGATCTGTGGTAGGGATGTATGACCCCCAGGACGATTGAGGGAAGGGTGGTACCTGCAGAGAGCACGCACGCGCACCGACACTCCAGTGCGTATAAGGGACAACGAGCATGCATAATAGGCTATAGGAGAGCATGGGACTTTGGATCTAATGGTTCACGCTTGCTTACCGACGGTATAAATGTCTGTTACATCCATAGGAGAGAAAACAGAATCAGTTCCAATATTTAAGAAACTGAAATAATATGGGCAGAGTATGCATTACTTTGGATGTTCGTGCTTCACAAGTTGGAAATACGCTTCTAACCCTGTAATTTTGTAATCCCTCAACCTTTCATCCCGTTAAAAATATGCTTCTTCACACACCCATATTCGTATCAAATGTTCATCAGAGGCCAATTTCACAAAGAAGTTAGTAATTACACATGTTTGCGATTACAAACGCAAGACAAAATTGCAAAGTCACACAAAAAGACATTTCCAAACATTCACCACCTCTGAATTACCGATTGTAAACAAAATTGTAAACACAAATGTTAGTAAAGCAGAAACCTTGAAATCAAGAACGTTTGTATTAAACTTGATGCTAATGACAAATAATTTTATTGTTAACAAATTGATTTAACAAATATTTACATTGTGGTTTGTTTTTTTATTCAAAATAAAATTAGTTATATAGATAATTATATTGTAATTAACATTTCATCGGTGTGCAAACTCTGATCGTAAAAATACATCTTGGCAAGCAATTAGAGTAAACCGAATTTGGCCATTCACCGAGCGACGGAGCATAACAACAGAACTACTCTCAAAAGAAAGATCGTTGAATTTCTCGACCATTTTTCACCTAACCTAGCCGATTTACTACGCCGTAAAGGATGAAGGTTCACTGTACATTGCACAAGACATCGTTGACCGCTGCAATTCTATCGCCATGCGGTTTCTCCGCGCGGAGGCGCCCCTCACAGCGCAATCGGTAAGATGCACTGTGAATGGACTTCAAAGCTGGAGAACCCTGTTCGAATCTCCGGGAAATAACTTTTTTGGCAGCTATACCTATGTATAACTAAACCATTACCCTAACAACCTCGGTAACGTATCAACATTACCAAGAAAATAACCTGAACAGTCAAACAACGTCAACAATCAATGCAGTTTCTCAAATTCAGAACCCCTGATCCACTGGAATTACAAGTTTGGAATTGCAAACATTTCCTCATTTCCGTCAACCTTTGAGAAATAGAACATGTGCAATTGCAAACATGTTTACAAACAATATCTTTGTAAACTAGTTTGTAAATAGTAAATTGAGATTTACTGCCCTGGGGTTTTGTGAAATCCAAACTACAAACATGTGTAAAAATTATTTGTAATAACAAAGAAATTCTTTGTAATTAGAAAGTTTTTGCTTTGTGAAATTGGCCTCTGGTCAGCATATGATGAGTGCAAATTATCATAACATGGCTAACGATTTTACATTTCTACCTCATTATATTTCGAAGAGTCAATGGATGTACTAAGATCCGATCCCTTAAAGAATATTGCGTTTAAGAACCCACTGGGATAACATATCTGTCATACACAATTACATACTCTGTTATGTGTCAGACATGATAGTTTTATTCGCAATCAATGACAACATTCAGAGCAAGATCCTAAACAGACGTTTCGACATACAGGGTGTCTTCGTCAGTGTAAATTATCAATATTTAAATTATAAAGACATTAGACATTAGACAAAAAGACATTAATACAAAGTCAAGCAATCACAATCAGCTTCAGGCAAGCTAAGAGAAACATTACTTGCATATTGATCTACAATTCTAGTTATAACACGTTCCTAGCTTTGACACGTCCCTTCCATTTGGACACCTCCTAAAACTGAACCACAATGCACAGCGACAGGGCGACAGTGTTCATTTTACATCTTCCTCTTCAATGCAATTTTTGCTCCAGATTTTGCCCAGGTAAAGAATCCAGGTTTTGTATTTAGCGTATCATCTAAAAGAATATGAGCTGCTTCCATAGCTTTCCTGATTTATTTGGACATGCCTTCTTCAAATCAATCAGGAAAGCTATGGAAGCAGCTCATATTCTTTTAGATGATACGCTAAATACAAAACCTGGATTCTTTACCTGGGCAAAATCTGGAGCGAAAATTGCATTGAAGAGGAAGACGTAAAATGAACACTGTCGCCCTGTCGCTGTGTATTGTGGTTCAGTTTTAGGAGATGTTCAAATGGAAGGGACGTGTCAAAACTAGGAACGTGTTATAACTAGAATTGTAGATCAATATGCAAGTAATGTTTCTCTTAGCTTGCCTGAAGCTGATTGTGTTTGCTTGACTTTGTATTAATGTCTTTGTGTCTCATGTCTAATGTCTTTATAATTTAAATATTGATAATTTACACTGACGAAGACATGATGTATGTCGAAACGAAATGTCGAAATGTCGATATGTCGAAACGTCTGTTTGTTTAGGATCTTGCTCTGAATGTTGTCATTGATTGCGAATAAAAATACTCTGTTAAGAACTTCACTGGGTCGGTTATAAAGATCAATGAATCTGACCGTACAATTATAGACTATGGAAAGGTTTTGTCACTTGTGGATGGACCTCACTGAAAACACGTCTTGAAACCTTTTTCTAGAAGGGTTTCGATAAGAGTCCATTGTGGGGTTTTAGGTAACCCAAGCGAGAACGTGTCTGTCTACAGACACGCATTGGAGAACCTTCAGCAGAGATGAGAGTCCGCGCCGTGGTTTTAGAGAACCTAATCGATAACATATTTGTGTCCGGGCATGCATTGGAGAACTTTCAGCAGATGACAACCATAACATTTGGGTTTCGGAGACCAATGTAATGACAGAAAGAGCACCGCCGCGGTTCTCAAAAGTTTTCGGATGTAGACCACTATTCCTGGCAGCTTACTGCCTATATAGTTCGAAGTTGGGAAATGTCAGGAAAGCAATGCAAAGGGAGATGTTGTCATGAGATCTGAAAAATTAATTGCTTAAATATAGTATATGCTAATGTGTCAAAACTACATGAAATATCTAAAGTCAGAATATTACATATGGTAAAAGTTCACGGGCATTTCCATATCGGCAGAGCGTGCGCTAATGACGACGAAGCAATGATTATTGAATTAATCAGCAGTCGTGGTAGTCGCGCACACTATTTTCGGCACATAACATCGCCGGATGCAAACAAGGTGTAATCGGATAAGTACATTAAGCAATGGTGAAGCTTTCATGGGTTCTCATTCCAAACGTTGGATACACCACAACGGTGTCTCAAACTTTCACCGAAAGAATATCAGAAGGGTTCTCCGAGATTATACGGGGTGCTCTGGTAGTCCCCCCTCAAACCTCCAGACGTTCTCCATTGATATGGTTGTGCAATCTTAGTTCGAGAACCTTTAAGAAAGTTTCTCAGACGAGAAGGTACTGGCATGTGGTGGTCGCACAAGATCCCATGAGGCTCTCGAAGACCAGGCAAAGTTCTCAATGTTTTTCAGTGCTGAGATGACCTGCTTTTCACAGAAACAATATGATAACTGTGTAATTCTGAAGTGTAATCTTGCAGGATATTCAATCCAGAGAGATATTTGATCCCTTTCGTTAGTAAACACGTCATAATGCAGGATTCGAAATGCTTTGTCAAAATTCGCGAAGGCAAATGTCATCACTGCTGTCACGATGCTGATAAACATAACTAAACCACCGCGCAGCCTGCACATCCAGCCTATGTGCCGGCACGAGGTCGGATTGGAGCAGCAACATGAAGCTGCTGCTGCCGGTGATGCTGTCGAGCGGGTGGCTGGCTGTGGGCTCGCATGCTTTATTTATTTATGTATTTTATGTTTACAGTCATGTGGTCTCCACTATGCACAGTGGCTATTATGCCCCGATTCACGAATGACCTAATGACCGTAAAAATGCGCACTCAATTGCTCACTACTAATACCCACATACACGATGCATACACACACACACACACACACACACACACACACACACACACACACACACACACACACACACACCTATACGTGTGTACGGTGTAAGACGAGCACCTTGTCTGCACCGTGTATCTAGAGGACCACCTGTTGCGATTGCCTGAGGCCCGCCAAAATGCAGGCACTTAAAATGAGTGACGAATAGAGGTACCCTGACGTTTGAAATTTGTCAGAATCGTTTTAGGAAAGAAATGCCATGAGGTCGGAATGTCGAGGACCTCACCGGAATCCGAGGACCGGCTGTGTGAAATACGTGTACATTTCGTGAATTATGAGGACCGACAATCAGCTGATTATTCGCCCACTGAAAGTAGATCCCCGTCACAGCAAACTGCCTATCCGACGGATGGGCAACTCGGTCCAGATTTCAGGAAGTATTGTTCGGAAAAATTCCGGTATGGGGTCAAACGGCTTGTCACAATTTTCTCTATTCTATGAACATATGCAAATGTCATATCTTGGACGTACCCAGGGCCCCTGTCACGCGCGTCGCCAGGCATTGTGAACTTACAGATACAGATATTGATTGAGGTCATCCACGTGCAGGCAAGTAGCCAAGGGGGGGGGGGGGGGGGCGGCGGGGGCGGCCGCGCCCCCTGGAGGCCAGGAGGGCCCTTTTCGGAGCGCGAGGGCTCTTTTCGGCGCGCGCAGCGCGCCGAAAAAGGCCGACGAGACCGCGCGAAAGAGGACTTCAGATGCCCTTTAGGGCCACCAGGGCCCTCTCTGAAGGCCCTTCGACGTTCAAAAGAGCCCTGTGCATGTCAGAGGGGCCCCTGACCAGACCGAAAGGGCTCCTGAGCGGGTCAGAGGGCCCCCTGAGCACGTCGAATGGGCCCCCTGAACACGTCGAATGGGCCCCTAGCCAGCACAGAGGGCAGGTCGAGAGGCCCTGGGCCCTGGGCAGGTCGAGAGGCCCCTGAGCATGTCAACAGGGTGACATAGCGGCCAACGCAGTCCCTTGCCAGGTCATAAGGCCTCTGTGCAGATCGGAGGGGCCCCTGACCAGACCGAAAGGACCAATGGGCGGGTAAGAAGGGCCCCTGAACATGCCGAATTGACCCCTGGCCAGCACTGAGGGGCCCCAGGGTAGGTCGGAGGGCCCCCTGAGCATGTCGGCAGGGCGACAAAGCAGCCAGCGCAGGCCGACCAGAAGAGTCGCTGGGCAGATCGGGGGGGGGGGGGGGGGGCTCCTGGGCAAGTCAGAGGGGCCCCTGGCCAGACCGAATGGGTGCCTGGGCCGGTCGGAAGACCCCTTGAACATGTCGGATGAGTTCCTAGCCAGACTGGAGGGGCCCCTGGGCAGGTGAGAGGGGCCCCTGAGCAGGGGCGGCGTATTGCGGGGGCAGGGTACCCAAAATACCCCCAGTCGAAAATCCTGGGGGGCATAAAGGCAATTTTTCCCCCTCCCCAGATTTTGGCCTGCTCAATCTGGGGGCAAAATGACCCTCCCCCACCCCTCCCCAGGATTTTCAACTGGGGGGGGGGGATTTTAGGTACCCTGCGCCCCGCAATCCGCCGCCCCTACCCCTGAGCATGTCGGTAGGGCAACAAAGCAGCCAGTGCAGTCCCTGGCCAAGTCGGAAGGACCTCTGAACAGGCCGAATGGGCCCCTTGACACACATGAGGGGCTTCTTGGTAGGTCAGAGGAGTTCCTGGTGAGACCAGAAGGGTCAAAGCACGTGGAGATCACAGATGAAGATTAAATACAAAGAGGACTTACTCCACAATACAAATATTAAAAGCGGAGCTTTCGGGTATATTATAACACCCTTCGTCAGGGTGCTACAATATACCCGAAAGCTCCGATTTTAATTTGTCCTGTAGAGTAAGCCCTCTTTGTATTATATATATCACCCACTCCACATCATGTCTTTTATCTTCGCGGATCCCAGATGAGTCCCTGAACAGGTCGGGAGGGCGTTGAAAAGGTCAGAGGGGCCCTAGACGATCTGAATGGACCTTGGGCCTTTCAACAGTAAGAATACAGTTGTACAGGGAAGCAAACTCAAAATTTTCGCGCCGCTTTGCGGTGCAATTTAACTGCAAATTCAATTATATGCGGGTTAGGAAAAAACTCGGCCCGTTTCTCGGCGCATTTATGTGTTATGTTGCTACTTTCCTATGTAATTGGGCAAAATAGTTCACTTTAGCACCTTTTTTACCGCACTTTTAAACGCACAATATAACAATTTTAGAGGTCCGCACCATACGCAATGCGACGCATTGATGAGAATGCATATCCAGGGCATAAGACTCAAAATGTTCGCGCCGCTCTGCGGCGCCATTTGTTTAAGAGTTCCAGGTCTTAAGCATAAACAATATTCCAAGTTGGTATAGCTGATTCCAAATTGGTGTCGCTCGTTCCAAAGTTGATATGGCAGTTTGCTAACTCCAGCTCCTAAATGTTGGTATGGCCCATGCCATACCTGTCATACTGCATTTTCCATCCTTGTAACGTGCCTTTTCATCCGTTTTTTTTTGGGGGGGGGGGGGGCTTTCAACGCTTGGAAAGGGGGCCCTTTCAACGCTCGGGAAGGGGCCCTTTCGAGGCGCCGCCCGCCCCCCCCCCCCTGGACGAAATCCTGGTTACTTGCCTGTCCACGTGGCAGCGGCTGTTACGTGTCAAGCCAGGTAAAGCCAAGTCAAATAAGTACTTATCATCTCTGTGTGTGTGTGTGTGTGTAGGGGGGGGGGGGGTCGGATGCCCTTTGAAGTCAATTTTTGTCATGCAATACCGATAGTCGTAATGTTAAAAATTCCCATAAGTGTGGGGGCGACCCCCACTAGGTAGCGACAACCCTAGAGCTTGCACATTGTCTGTTTATGTAGTAATGACGCGCACGGCCGCTGTAAAATGTGGTTGCTTGTACAGAATTGACCTCGGCTAACTTTACCATCGATCTGACCTGACGATATTGATGTTTCTAAGGGGGGGGGGGCGAGTTATAGGTATAACGTAGCGTTCCGCTTAGGAATATCCTGAGTAGCACCTAAATAGGTAATACGAATTCGCTAAATTGCATTTTTTATTGCAAATTGCAAATCTTGGATTTTATATCGGTAACCCCATATCACTTAAATTCTGGGGACTCCCTATTATAAGGCAATGGGCACTTAAATTCGCCTCTATTGCCTCAATTGACTCAATTTCAATTTCAAGTTGCCAAAGGTTTCAAATGCCTCATTTTGACATGTTTGGCATGAAACTGATACTCAAGATGTTCCCATCAGCGATTCTTGCCAATTCAGGTGAAATAATTAGGTACTCCGTGGGCCTTGCAGGGTCACCTGAGATCATCTGTGGTCATCAGCACTAATTTGCCCCTAACCCTCGACAGAATGGAGCCTTCAAATGTCATCATTGGATTTCTGGCGACAATGCCCGTGAGATGATATGCAATATACCCCATTTAGGTTATTTGGTGACCTTGACCTGAGGTCAGTTTTTATTAATAGTTGAAAGAATAATGTCGGACTCAAATGTCAAGATGACATTTGAGTTCAAATGTCAAGATGGTCACCTCTATGGGGTTGCTGTGCATAACTCACGCAAATCTGTTTTTGTATTACGACTTACTTTCTATGGGCCAACCGGGACGGTAGCCCGCACTTGTCCCCGGTCCGGGATGGATCGTGGCGACGTCCCGGTTGGCCAGGCGGGCTGCCCCGAAATAATAGGACATTGCAAGCAAGTGCTTTCAACTTACTCCTTGCCAACTAAGCTTCATTATAAAAAAAAATCACAGGAATTACCTTCCTAATATCTGAATCCAGTATCCCGATAAATCATGTGCTGTGGCGCGGTGGTCAGTAGATAGCTACAACTAGCGTTTCGCGATCAAAGGGATAGGTGCTCTGATTTAAGCGTAAGCTTATGGAACAATCCTTTTGTTTTGATGGCAACGTGCAGTGTGCACCAATGTGTCTATCCTGAATTTCACCTATTGTCAAGGCAAATAAATGTATGATGATGATGATGGTAATATTAGTAGATCCAAATTTGTTAAATATCATGGAGGATCCTGGTCAGTGGATAGGAATGATTTTGAATGGGGAAAGAGAGAATTTTCCCCTTTCTTCATGCAATACAATTTTAACAAATACCACTCCCCTCTCATTTTTTTTTAGTATCCCTGACCCTGGATTTTCTTAGAGCTCTATCTGAAGAGCTTGCCAAATTATAGGTAAAATTTTGGATACCTAATGCCAACATTCTTGATCGATCAAGTATTGTTTCCAAAGTTTAGTGAAATGTATTTGCTGGATCTTGTTATCTTTTCCAGGTTTCTTGGCACAATCTCTTTATCTCTTATCACATATAAAATTAAATGAACACAATTATGTTTAAATATTCAATACTGGCATAAAAACTGTGCCAATGTAAAATCATGTTGGATTCTGAAAAATAACATACAATTTGTGGCATACCCAGACCAAAATAGCCACAGCATCATGCATATGTAGTTCTTGTGGTAAAATATTCAATATTGGCAAAAATACTGTGTCATATAAAATCATGTTGGATACAATTATTGCTCTCATATGGTCAGAACCAAAAATAATAATAGTGTTTTCTATCTTATTTGTGGAGTATTGAATGATGCTTTGATTCTATTACCTACTTCAAATAAGCAAAACATCAATTGTCCAAAACTATTTTGCAGCACCCATGGAATCAGCAAGTGATGTCATCATGGATGAATATGGAAACATTATTATTGCATCCTTATAACAATAGGTACAACAAATATCAGTAGATGATGCAACGTTGCATGGTTCTCAGGGCCTATTTTAAGGGGAAAACCACTGGGGGGGGGGGGGCAAAAAGGTACCCCCATTTTTGGGGATATCTTTTTGTGGCAAAAAGGTAGCCCCCATTTTTTCCCTCCGCGAATTTGCGACGGTCACCTTATTTTGGTATTCGAGCTTACGAAATTCACTTTTCGAATTCACAACAAAAAAAAATTGAGGACATTTTTCCGAGAAAAAAAATATTTCTGGGGTTCAAAAACCCCCAAAAATAACAAATTCTAGATGGCCATTTGGAAGAGAATGACATTTCTTTTCTTTTGACGTTTTGTATTTGCAATTTGCTTTGAAACTCTATTACAAAAATCAAACATTGATTGTTCTTCCACCAAAAATGGAATAACATGACGTCATTAAAACGTTATTATCTCCCCAAATACTTCATTAATTTCATTGAAATTTAGTGAGAAGACGTATAATTGATGTAGTATAAGGTACTATAGGTTTCACGTTGATATCTATTAGAGTTGTATAGTTATTGAGAAAATCCGGTAGGTGGCAGATTCTGCCCCCCCCCCCCCTCCCCTCCACCCAGCGGGGCGAGTGTCACCGGGACTGCTTGAATTGCATCAGGTGCGCTGTTTTGTCTCTCATTGAAAGCAAGGGATACATCAAAACTAAAAATAAATCACTTAAGAGAAAAACTTTCGTTTGCATGAAGTTTTCTCCTAAGATCATTGTTTGTCACGTTCAGTGCCGGGAACGCGCGGGAGGGGGGCATACTTGTATTGCATGCCCCCCCCCCCCCTCCCCCAGATTCCTGGGGGGAGGCATTTTCCCCTGATGTCCGCCTCCTGGATCCGACAGTGGGGGCGGATACTTTCCCCCCTTAGGTTTTTTGGAAATAGCGGAAAACGACGCCATTTCGCGCTGCCATTTTTGGTACAACTGCTTGCCTATCAATTGCCCAAATCCTGTTAATTTGTTTACCTTGGGTCTCCTCAGGTCAAGTTGCTAAGTCAAGTCTAGTGATCTCACCTCCAAAAAATGTAAGGTCGTGCCGCAGCCACATTGTTTGACTGATCATTTAGATACTCACAGGATTTAATCAGGTCATACACACCTACAATTCTGCTATTTCGGATGATTTTTATATCAGTGACCTAAAGTGAAGTATATTTTGTGACCTCCCAATTATAAGTCATTGGGGAAACATGAAAATGTATATAAATCCACAGGAAATGGCTAAATTTGCCAAATGTTCACCAGTCTTTTGCAATCTACGGTTTTACGGATCTACGTGGCAGATCTACGGTTAGGCAAAATGGGCAATTGCCCCCCCCCCCCAACCGCCTGAAATCGTCGCAAGATCGATACATGTCCTGATATAGAAAACAATCTCTAAGCAGCTTTTACTAAGGGAAGTTAGCTTTAAATCAGGTATCAATACATAAGCAAGCCAAATCCGATGCGTTTTCAGAATTGTGCGAGACTTTTTGGAAATTCCCCCCCCCCCTCCCAAACCATACGTTCTGGATCCGCCAATGCAAAGATCCATGTAGTATTTTTATCCTGTGACCTCCACGAGGTAAAATATATTCACCCTGAGGTCATTCGTCATTTTTCTTCCATAACTTTGTATCGAACCAGTAAGACGCCGTAGTTGGTCAATTCTCTTACGCTTACTCATTTGCAGTTTTTTTTTTCTCTCTAAAAAGTAAAATTATAAATGTATTTATAAACAGATACTGAATGTATTTGTATAGCACTCTCACATGTAGGTATGCCGTCCGTCAATAGCACGCATTTTCGTCAGCAGCACGTATATTCGAGTGCGATCGTGGATGTGACTAATTCTGTCACGGCTAGGTCATTCACCTCTCTCTGGCCTGCTGAAATATACCCCCCCCCTCTCTCTCTCTCTCTATCCTCTCTGACCTGCCGAAATCTACCTAGCCCAATCTCTGCCTGAATCTATACCTGATGGAAGTGGTAGACATTATTGTCTACCACTTCCATCAGATGCCGACGCTTCCATCTTCCACGGACGAAGAGGCGCCTCTCGTCCAAATTCCATCGTAGCCACGTCGTTGCGGTGCTTGTTGAAGTTCTTCTCCGTAGCGCCAGGGACGTAGTCAGGAGGGGGGCACGGGGGCCATGCCCCCCCCCCCCCCCCCTCCCTCTGAGCAAAATAAATGCACACTAGATCAAATGAGATCTCTGACGACCCAACCATACCCCTCCCCCCCCCCCCGTCAACAAGATATGGCTGAGGAACGATTTTTTTACTACCGGGTGCCCCCCCCCCCTCCCTGATAAAAATCCTGTTTACGTGCCTGCGTAGCGCATTTGACAATCGCGCCCGCCTGACTTCTTCTTGCACCAAGAAGAGTTAGCAGGGAGAGATGTTCGAGTTGATGCATGGGGCTGGCGCCGCGACTCGTGCTAACTCGTCCTATTTACCCTTGACTGGGATGACCTGTATCGGTGGCAGCGGCCTGAGTAAGATGAAGTCAATGCGCGGGGAGGACCGTGCCGAAAGTTTGTGACACGTAAATCCATGACTTTAAATTTCGCCTGTCAGCAAATATTGCGCGATCGGATATGGTCCACATGCAAACAGCTCTGCTTAGCGAAGGGCGCCGACACCTTCAAACGTAAGGTTGGAACAAATACAAATATGCGCTCAGCTTTTGCTGACAGCACGAGGATAGACTGTTCACCGTACTTCCAGGAGCTTCTCCGTCTCGGCATTCAACTTTTTTTTTGCGGGAAAGTCATTTAGGGCAGCCTCTGCCCCGTCCGGAGTGATAAATCATTCTACCTCAATTTAAGGAACATTATCACAGAAACTATTGTTCTTCTAGTCTCCCATGAGTGACACTCAGTGGCGTGCGTAGAAATGCACAAAGGGTCGGCTTCAGGGCCATCACTTGGTCTGAGGGGCCCTAGGTCTGAGGAAGCCCTTTGTCAGCCTGAGGAGACCCTTTGTCAGCCTGTGGGCCATTATGTTCCGAATGAGGGGCCTTCGGTTGGCGTGAGGGGCCCACGGACGGGTTGAGGGGATCCTCCAGCGCCCCGAAGGGGAACTTGGTCGGCCTGATGGGTCAAGTCAACCTGAGAGGTCCTCGGACGGCTTGAGAGGACCTCGATCGGCCTGAAGGAGAACTCGGTCGGATTGAGCGGGCCCCCTGTCAGCCTGAGGGGCCCTCGTGCGGCATGAGGGGCCCTTAGATGATTTATAGGCCTGATAGAACCCTTGCCATGCCTGAGCGGATCCCAGGTTGGTCTGAGAGGGCGATTGTCGAGGCCTGAGAGAGCCTCGCACCTCCAGCGGTCACTGGCCAGAGGGGCGCCGTCACTGGCCTGAAGGGTGCCGCCATTGTCTGTGCCCATTGGCCGAAGGGGCACCGTAACTGGCCGATGGGGCGTCGTTACTAGCCGCAAGAGTGGCGTCACTGGCCGGAGGAGTGCCATCACTGGCCAGATGGGCGCCATCACTGGCCGAAGGGACGCTGTCACTGGTCAGATGGGCGCCGTCATTAGACGGAGGGGCGCCGTCACTGAACAGCGGGGCGCCGTCATTGGGTGGAGGGGCGCAGTCACTGGCCAGAGGGTCGCCGTCATTTGCCGGTGGGGCGCCATCACTGGCCGGAGGGGCGCCGTCATTGGCTGGAGGGGTGCAGTCACTGGCCGCGGAGGGGCGCCGTCATTTGCCGGTGGGGCGCCGTCACTGGCCGGAGAGGGGCCGTCACTGGTCAGAGGGGCGCCGTCACTAGCCAGAGGGGCGCCGTCACTGGCTGGAGGGGCACCGTCTTTGACAGGGGATATCCGTCACTGGCCGCAAAAGCACCCGTACTGGCCGGAGGGGCGTCCTCACTGGCCGGAGGGGCGCCGTCACCTGGCCATAGGGCGGCACATGGGTAGGTAGCGGCACATGGCTAAGGGGCGGCACATGACCAGGGGGCGGCAACTGGCATGAGGGCGGCATCTGACCTGAGGGCGGTGCCCCGCCAGAACGCGGTACGTGACCTGATGACGGGACCTGGCCTGAGGGCGGCACCTGCCTTGAGGGCGGCACCTGGCTTGAAGGTGGCACCTGACCAGGGGGCGGCATCTGAGGGCATCACATGACCTGAGGGTGGCACATGACCTGAAGGCGGCACCTGGCC